>NDFZ01004757.1:13302-60788 GCA_002192655.3 Mamestra configurata | reverse complement strand
TTTTTTTTAATGTTAATTGTTTGCTTTTTTTTAATCATAGCCTTACTCATATCACAATAGGTCCGCTGGCCAGCAAAATGGAGCTTCGACGCGAGTTTGCCGGGATAACAAGATGGCCGCCTCTCATGACGTAACGTAATACGGTCACGAATCGCGCGCGTACACCTCAGTGTACAACTAAATGTGGTTGCGATAAGACGTGTCCTTATTTTTTCTGTGCGCTTGAAGAAATGCTTGTTGTTTGTTCGTTTTGTTATTGTTGTATTTTGAATCTTTGGATTTTAAAATCAAATAATTTTTGTTTGTCTTTCTTTCGTCGAATTTGTTTTCGTAATTTTTTTTGTTAAAATCAAAGTCACTTTGTCTTTGATATCTTTGATTCTAATTTGTTTTCAATTTTCCTTAAAATTATAATATGTCCGCATTTGTCACCAACTTAGACTTATACGTTGTTCTTAAATCAGGAGGTGGTTTTAAAAATGTCGAATTTTTATTTAATGCCCTTATTGAACGTATTGGTGTTGAATTGTCTTCCGAAGATTTGAGTAATATTAAATTATTTTGTCGTAATTTTTCAAGTAATATCTCAAAAAGATGGTCTGCTTCCAGTAGAGCTCAAAAGACCTTTCTTAACAAAAATTCAGACTGGTTACAATCCCAAATAGTTTGGCCAAAATGTCAAAATATCGATTTAAGCAGCATTTTTAAAGTTGCCGAGGAAGTAATTCCAAATTTCGAAACGCAAGTGGATACTCATCAATTAAGTTGTGGTACAAGTAAAAAACCATTTGTTGATATATCTGATAAACAGAAGAAAAGGCGTTCTCTAACACTTCTAGATCACACAGAGGAGGAATTAGTTTATGCTTTATGTGCCAAATTAAAAGAGTCTAAAAAAACAAAATTAGCAGCTATATTAAACGAACTCAGCCAAAACAAGGAAAAATGTGAGATGGTACATGATGTACTATTCGCTAAAAAGACTGACAAACCGTGTTTACCAGATGATAAAACGTTAGCGCTTTACACCTCAACAAATTTGTCAAAATGGCAATATCGAAATTTAAGAACTATTCTTGCTTCAGAGAAAATGTATGGTCTTCCATCCTATCAAAAGCTCCTGGAAGCTAAAAAAACTTGTTATCCTCCAGAGTCAGACATAACTGTAACTGAATCTGATGCTAAGATAAGACTTCAATCGCTTCTAGATTTGACAACCAATAGGATATTAAAAACAATTCAGCACAACTCTGCCGACAAAAAATCGCTAAAACTAATAAGCAAATGGGGTTTTGACGGGGCATCTTCTCAAAGTAATTATAAACAAAAGTCACACTCCGACGACACTAAAATTGACGATTCTTCAGTTTTCATGAT
Source organism: Mamestra configurata (assembly GCA_002192655.3). Classification (NCBI taxonomy): domain Eukaryota; kingdom Metazoa; phylum Arthropoda; class Insecta; order Lepidoptera; family Noctuidae; genus Mamestra; species Mamestra configurata. The sequence goes on along the minus strand of NDFZ01004757.1, from coordinate 59,411 downwards.
TAGTTTGGTTCCGCTTCGTTTGGAAGAAGAGAGTGGTACTATCTTGTGGCAAAATCCTGCTCCCTCTTCAACAAACTATTGTCGTCCAATTGGCTTTATATTTGCAAAAGAAACAAATGAATTGATAAAGAAGGAAAGTGCATCCTTAGAGGAAGAAATTCGTAATCTTGATCCCACAATTGTAGATAATTTTGATATTAAACATGCTTTGTACATGACTATGATTGATGGGAAAATTTCTACTGTGATTTCCAATACTTCTTCTGCAGCTGTTTGTAATATTTGCAATACCCTACCTAGCAAAATGAATGACTTGGACTTTGTATCCAAAAGACTCATCAGAGAAGATATGTATAAATATGGTCTGTCTTCGCTTCATATGTGGATAAGATGTATGGAATGTATTTTACACATTTCGTACAACTTAGACTTCAAAAAGTGGGCTGCACGAAAAGAAGATAAATTGTTAAAAGAAATTAAAAAGAATTTGACACAAGAAGAATTCCGGGAAAGAACTGGTTTGTTAATTGACATAGTAAAACAGGGATATGGTACAACCAATGACGGTAACACGGCAAGAAGGTTTTTTGAAAATTATGAAGTATCTGCTGAAATAACGGGAATCCACCCTGATTTAATCAAGAGATTTGCAGTCATTTTACAAACAATTTCATCTGGTCAACTTATTAATACCAACTTGTTTAGGGAATATTGTAAAGAAACAGCAATGCTGTATGTAAACTTATATCCATGGTATTACATGCCTTCAAGTGTCCATAAATTGTTGATACACGGTGCTGATATTTGTGAAAATTTCTCCTTTATTCCGATAGGCATGCTTTCCGAAGAAGCTTCCGAAGCGAGGAATAAAGATTTCCGGAATGTTAGAATGGCACATACAAGAAAAATCGGTAGAGTTCAGACTAATTTAGACATTATCCACAGCTTTCTAATTAGCTCAGATCCTTACATCAGCCATATCAAACCAAAGTTTGCTCGTTTACATAAACAGTTGTTTCCAGAGGCTAGTGCTTTGATCTTGAACAATGAATTGCTTTCGTTGGAAAACGAGGAAATAGAGATTTCTCAAGAGAATATAGACCCAAATATTAATCTTTCACCATAATATTTTTTCAGAATCGTTTGTGAACATATTCAACTTTATGTTTGCAGCTTTATTTGTCTTCATTTTGATTGTTTTTTAGAACTGATGAAAGTACTCCATCAGAAAGGTCATAGCTTTTCAGTCATTAGTGAGCCCCCATAACCTCTTTTACAGAGAAGTCTCTTTTTATTTATTTGACATTACGCATACATTATAATTATGTGCTAAAGTAAGGCTATGATTAAAAAAAAGCAAACAATTAACATTAAAAAAAATTGTTATTTTCTGTCACTATTATCTCGAAAGTACGCAGAGATAAGCAATAAGTTTCTTCGAGCCAAATACTCAGAATTATTAGTTTTCTAACATATGTGATTGCCATCTCGACATCGCTTAAAGTTTTTGAGAAATTGAGTAAAATGTAATCGCTCCCATACAAAAAAAAAAGAAATATTTTTTTTACAGAAAAGTATTTGAAGTAGGACAATAATATTTTTTTGCCTTATCTGTTATCATTGTATCAACAATAAAAAAAAATATCAGCGGTCTACTATCAATGTCCACTTTTTTTTAATTTGGGACCAGTGTGAGTCGTGGCGAAAACTTTTTCGAACTTGAGCGTGGATTCAAGTCTCCGCACACAAAACAAAATAAATCTGGCGAATTTTTACACTTCCTGGGCATTGTCTTAAACAATTTAATGCAAAAAAAAGGAAAAAAATTGAGATGTGTACGAGTTAACGACGTAAATGCAAAGTGTCAAAATATATGACTAATTGACGGTACTTTTACCTAACCAAAACAACAGCTGACGTAGTTATTAATCAGAATGTGGGTAGTTTAATTCAGAACACCTATAGGAGGAATAAATAACAGTTAGTTGCGATATGCGATAAGTTAATGAGAAGAAAACAATTTTTGAAGTGGTCAACTGGTCGTTTTTTGGTCATTTAAAAAAAAAAACATATTTTCGTAATCGGACCTGAGGAATTTTTTTCAGTATTTTTCTAAGGATATACTTACTAATAGGAACCAAAATATATAAGTTTTATTTCAGAGCAAAAACTATTGTCGGCTAGTGTTATTCGCGAATTGATCTTTTGTGGATATTGTTGGGTCAAAACGGTGTAGTTTTGTGTCTCAAGTGTCTACGCAATTGGACAGTACCTATGTGGTATCATTAAAACAGGTGTGATCTCGGTAAATTGGAGTTGAGATTTTTATTGTAGTATTGACTACCTTAGCAAAGCTGACTCGATATATTTGCAGCTAAATACTTCAACACACATTAGAATATGTTGCATCCACATTCTAGTGCAAAACAAAGTCATTTTATAAAAACAAAAACCAAGACTTCCAAGGCCTCAGTAGCCAAGTCATAATAAAGTCTTAAGTATGTGGAGCCTTATCTATTGCAAAATGCTATGGGGAAATGAGCCTAGCGCCTCGCTCCCTCAATGGGTGAGAAAATAAAATAAATTTATTAACAAGTTAGATTTAGGTTTAAAACTTATTAGGCTGGTTTCACAGCTGTCCCGGAGACCCGACGCGTAGCGCCCGAAGTTTCTGAAACGAGGGTTCCGTACGATACGGTAATATACCGGTTATGCGGGCTTTACCCAGAGCGGGTTTCTTACGGACTAACCCGCGTCGCTGTAAAACAATGTTCTAGCGCCTCACGTGTGTCTCCGTTCCGGGAACCCGTACTGGTCTCCTGGAGAGCTGTGAAACAAACCTTATATTATAATATTCTTAAAATTTCCATTTGATATAATTTTATAAAACTGAATATATTTATTACATTAATAAAAACATGGTCAGGAGAGATACAATATAAATTGAGATCAATATGAGTTCCTATTACAAATTTTTACATAAATTTTATGTTTTTCATGATTAATATGTATAGTACATCTGACATCAGTTAATAATAAATATAGAATCAAATCTAATGACGTCTTGGAATATTCTGCGCTTCACTGCACAATACAAATTCATGTGGGGTCTATAACTCTAGTTTACTCTATTACAAGACGTACGGCGATGCACCACCAGTGCATGGTGGACATCCCACCCACACACTAAATGTTTTCATTGTGCATATCGCTAAGAAGTGGAATTCCCTGCCTGAGTCTGTGTTTCTTTAAAACTACAACCTGAGACTCTTTAAGTCAAGAGTAAATAGATTACTTCTAGGCAAGCATACTACATCTTTGCCCACATCTTGCCAACTCAAGACTCAAGCATATTTTTCAATTAGACCATTTACAGGCACTTTTGAATTGTCAAGGTCAGTCAGTCAAAAAGATGAAGTTATTTGCACATTATAAAGTGTAGATCTATGGAGAAGAATGTGCAAGAAACTCCACAGACACTCTTTCAAAAAATTTTTTTTTTACACAATTATGGCTACATCATTCATGTTGAAATTAAACATTTATGTGAGAACGATGTTAAAGACGTGCAGAAAAAAAGCAGTTGTATTATCAGGCAGACATTTGAGTGAGCATGACACTCACAACCGCCAGGGTACATTCCAGTCACCCAACTGATAGTTTAAGGTCCACTGTCACTGTACACAGTACACACATAATATGGTGGCAGTCCTACCATACGCCGATAACATGATTTGCGGCGTCTAAGTTTGCATTTGTCACTTATTTTTTACTCTTATTTATGTGTGCTTTTGGATGTTAATCTGGCAATAAACAATTTCATTTCTTTATCGCTAAAAAAAAAAGTGAGTCTATACAATGAATATATTGCGTTTAACAGGTGAGATAGTGGTCAAACAAGTGCCTCTCAAGAGTTTAAACCGTGTGCGTCTCGGGACGCCCGACAGAAGTGATAACTTAAACTAATCTAACTTGAACTATTTAATATGGGAAGCGTCTGTCCGAAATACGACTAGCGCTGTGGGTTAGAGTGAGAGAGGAAGAGCCTGCCTACCGCTGCCGTATGCGTGAGAGAAAGGGAAGCCAGGCAGACTGGCGCCGTAACGCGTTACGTTACGAAGCGGTTTACCCTCCCATAAGAAGATATCACTTCAAAAAAATTAACGTTTTGAAATCACCCTTACAGCTACGACAATACGACATGCTTTAGCGCAGTACCTGGGTTACATTTTAGGATTAGATTAATTAATATTTTAGGGGCTATTGGGATATTAATAGCTATTGTTATTAAATAATTTAACCTTTGCGCTCCAGTCCAACTCTTACTTGGCTGGTTTATATTGATACGCACTATCTCACCTGATGGCAAGCAATGATATGGGTGGCAATGGAGCATGCTTGCCTGGAATAAACCAGTTCACTCTTGAATTAAAGAATTCCAGGTTCTAGCAATCAAGAGACACAGATCGCGCGGGAGTTCCACCCTTAGCCGTATGCATAATGAACATAATAATTCCCAATATGTTTTATTTATGTGAAGGATGTTCACCATGACATCGGTCGACGTGTCGACGCTAGAGGGACACCTATGTGCAGTGGCAGTTTTTGGTTTCAGATTATGAATGAAACTGCTGTCAAAATCTACTTTGACAACATCACTTCTTCCAGCTGCTCAGCCAGGCTGGTGTGGCACAGGTCCTCACTTCCTCTTCCAGCCATGCGACACCTTGAGGTGCTGCGTAAGGTTGATGCGCGACTTGAACACCTTGTTGGGGCAGTGCGGGCATTCGACGGAGGCCGACTCCGGCGGGTGCACGTACTTGCTGTGCTGGTGGAGGCACAGCCGGGACTTGAACTCCTTGCCGCAGACTTGGCATTTGTGGATCTTGTTGCCTGGAACGTGAAAAGACGAATATTACTAACTAGGTTATTCTCTCTGCTTCGTCCCCGTGGTATATGCCATAGAAACCATGCATTTTTCCAAGGTTCAGTTGAAAACCAGCGTCAGGCAACTTCAGTTGTCTGGCATTTTGGTGAACTAGACCTATTTTTGCCACAGAGATGCACACAATTTCACTGTTTAATAATTAAGTGCCTTCACTGTGTAGGTATCTGATCTGTGTGTGCCAAAAAAACATGTTGATTTTTTCTTTTCTTACGGGGAAACAGTTAAAAGTAAATTTCGAAAAACTATAACCTAAAACTAGAAAATATAAGACAGGAACCAAGACATATGTAGGTAGGTACAGAAATGGTCAAAGTAAAGCCGTGGTTGCATGCCATTAAAATTTTGTAGGTGTTTCTGACACCCACATAGTATACCGGCTTCCTTATGTCTTTGCCGTAGTCGGGTAAAAAAGAAAAAGAGTAGAAAACCAACCTGAAGGATGCACATTCCTCTTATGATTCGACAAATACTTCAGCGATCTAAACTTCTGTCCGCAAAGCTCGCACTCCTCAGAATCCTCAATGGCCTCATGAACCAGCTTCACATGCTCTCTCAACGTCAACTTCGACTTGAAGTTCCTATTACACCTCCCACACGTCAAGATCACATCTGGTTTCCGGTGCTCGTTTAGCAAATGCTCTTTTAAGCAGTACTTCGGCAAGTCCAACAAGCATATCGGACAAGCTACTGTCTCTAGCAAGTCTTCCGTATCTTCCATGAAGTATTTCGCCTCGACTTCTCTCATTATTTGCTGAAAGGTCTTCCGCTTACGAACCTTTTGTTCTGGCTGGCATTCTTGTCGATGTATCATTAGAAGTTTACGCTCTTGGAATGTGTTCTGACAGATGTGACATTTGAAAAGGACTCTTCTGTAGTTGTGTGCGTTGATCATATGGTCGGAGAGGAGATTGGAGTCGAAGTCTTCAAGGCAGTGCAGACAGATCATAAGGCCGGTCTTCGGATCCATCATAGCGTCTGTGGAGTTGAATTCGATTGGTTCTTGGTTCGTTTGAACGCATTGCGCGAGCTCCAGTAGTGCCCTGGAAGTAAAAATCCTTTTCTTTTAATCTATCTATCTATTGTTTGTATTGTTTATTTAAATAGAAAAAAAAGTAGTTTCACGAAAATAGTTGGAGTAATTTTCCTTATGACTTGAGACAAGTAACTCTCCCAGTGTAAATGAGGCATAATAGCAAATACCAATGTAAATATCTATGAAAAATATTGTCGTTTAAGTTCTAAGAGGATGTCAAAATCGACAACTTATTAGCATAGCAAATAAACTTTGTAGCAGCACGTCCTGGATACGATTGAAAGGTCGAGCAAAAATTGTAATTGGGGTTTTCCATTACGAATATCTGTTTCCCCCGTGCCTCGGAAAGCACGGAAAGCCGTTGGTCCTGCGCCTGATCTCTCCCCGGCCGTGTCAGATTGCCGTCCCTGAGGACTATGTGAGTAAATGAACAGATTACACCCCTTGGCTAAATACCATTATCAATAACAGTGTTGATACCCCTTGGCAAGACTGGTGTCACTAACAATGACAGCCGGAACCGGCCTAACATCCTTTCCGAGGCACGGAGGAAACTCAGCATGCTATCACTTTGGCGGCTATTATTATTTAACCACGCGCTTCTCAAAAGTTCAAAAAGTATAGATTAATCATAAACAGTTCAACTTTGTACTTAATTTAATAATAACATCAAACCTACATACATGGCACCACCTAAATTGGCACTACAAAAAATAATTGTTGTCATATTCTGTAGATTCTTCATATCCTTTATAATTACTTTCATCAGGAGCCAGATGAGTCAGCGAAGGCGCAGTTATGCCAGTTGATTCCGCAAATGATGGAGAGACCACAGTACCTGGAGAATTTGAGCTGAGCTTCGAAATATAATATGTTACATTTGAATCAGATTGAGGACTGAAGGAACTTTTACTTTCTAATTGATCAAGAATTTTCAATTCATATCCTGTCAGTAAATTGAAAACTTCTGTTTTAGCATCTACCCTTAAACTTGGTGTTAATTTTCTTAAAATTGAACCAACATAGGAACAGAATGAATTGATTCCATCTGTATCAGCATCTGATTCCTGTACTGTGAGGGTTCTGATTCGTTCTTGTCTTTGTTGGTCTCTTTCCTTTAAGTATTGCAGTAAAGCTGTCTGTAAATCATTTTTCGGTAGACGTTTTCTTCTTTTTTGTACTCTATTTGTTCGAGCTTTGCGCATTCCTGCTCCGATTGGCCCTTCATTACTCCTTTTGTCTCCGCTTGTCTCCTCTCTAGTAATTTTAAGTTCAGTTTTTCCAGCCTCGCCTATTTCTTCCCCGATTGCTATTTCATTGCTGGTTCCCACTCCGCTTGTCTTTTCAATATTTCTTGTCTCTTCATTACTTGTTTCTTCTCCACTTGATTCTTCTCCACACATCCTTCGTTCAGTCTTCCCTGTACCTGTACATATTTCTTCACTGTTTACTTCCTTCATATAGTTATCTTGTACAGTAGCAATACTTTTCCGTTCTGTGGGAATTTGATCTAGAAATCGAAGTTTATCAAACAGCAACCATTTTGTCATTTTTGATGAGGCTGATGACCCCGAGGGCAATTTATTCTTACGTTTACATCTGCTGTACGAATCTCTGATATATTTCCATCTTTTCTTGCATTCATTACCTGTAATAAACATATTTTGTTTTAGGTCTATGGCTACTGGAGTATCATCTCTAGAGTCGAAGAACTGGAATGTCCAATAATGCTATTAAGTTGTACAATTTATTAGAGAAAAATAACAGTCTCATCTCGGAGATTTTAATAAGGAAAACCTTTTGGGTATTTCAGAAACATCGCCAGGAACTTTGGGAATAATATTCTTAGGAGAGAACATTCCCAAGTGTACATCACTCACTAGTAGGGTTTGAGTTTATCGCATACAGACAGAGAGACGTGGCTTTATTTTATAATATGTAGTAATGATAATGTATCACTACATCACTACATTATACGTAGTGATGTGATGATGAATATAGGTAGGTACTGTAAAGAGGATATCCTTGTCTGCAGGTCTCTGGCAGACAAGATAGCCTTTAGAAGTGTCAGGTGAAAACTAAAAGAATTTGAAATACGAATGTGAAAATATGTTTTGTTTTTTATCGAAGACTCTGGTTCCGACGTTCGTTAAAGGCAGATGCCAAATATATTTTAAAGTTTTAAATCTCCGATATCGTTTCATTTATAATAATCACAATAAGTAACACTAGCGGAGTCCCTGGTGTTACAGTAGGTACCTACTTACTTGTTTTTTTCAGTGCCTTTCCAATTTCCTCCCAAATATTTTCTCTCACGATGTTATCTTTATATGATTGGAGTCTTGCATCATAAATAGGTGGGTTTCTATTAATTAATTCTATCAACATCTCGTCTTCGCACGAAGAAAACGGCGCCATTTTGTTTTGCTTTTCGGCTGGGTTGCGGTCGCCATGCCGCTCACATGCCACGCGCAAAGATCCCGCGACTCGGTCGCTTGCACCCGTAAGTATCCTATATTCATACAATGCAGTGAGTCGCGGTCGGGCGTCACGGTCGCCGGTCGTCGCGTACCTTTAGAACTTAAAGGACAATATGATGCTTAAAAACTAAACTATATTTTTTATTTATGCCTCCTGGAGATTATGGCTAAAAAGGTGACAAATAAGTTTGAGCACTTTGAGTTTTGACCCCATTTAGGGTTAACAGGTAAAACCCTGAACTGATTAATTTCTTCAAAGTACTTTTTAATTTTCTAATGTAACCTACCTAGGTAACTTGAGAAATTAAAAAGTATTTTGTTAAAAATAAGCTCTTTTCTTCAATTTGCCATTTGTTTCCCAGAATTGGATCCCTATTAGCTGCACATTCCAATGGTATAATAATATAGTGTGTATTTTTTTTACCAAAACTCTAAATTAAAAGAGCTAAGCTTACGTTTAATGAAAAAAAAAACATAAAAAACAGGACATTCATATAGTAGTGATATATTGGCAGATTTAATGCAACAAAGCATACTCTGCCAGTCAACCTTCGGGTTAAAAGACTACACTGTGGTTGTCTGTGGTAGGAATAGGGACTGTAAACATAATAGGTACAATTAAACAATATTTAAAATCGAAATTAGAACTTGAGAAAATATAATAGGTACACACCCATATATGCAAAAATTACAAACCAATCCAATTTATGGAAAATACAAAAACATTATAATTAAAGACAACTCATAATTGAGGAGCGTCGGAACAAAAACCGATAAATCACATTGTTGTTTTTTGTGAAAAAGTGTAAAAATATGGCCAAGTTCATGGTTTTCTAATTTAGAGTTAAACAAAATCTATCAATTTATTGGTGTTAGCATCACTGTTTGGAAACCTAAATACTGTATTCGTGACTGCGGTACCTGTTGAGTTATAAAAAAAATGAAAATGGATATATCGGTTATTGACCAAACCAACTGGATTTATCGGTTTTTGATAAAACAAAGTAGGATATATCGGTTTTTGATAAAAAAATGTTAGGGATTTATCGGTATCTGTTCTGATCATCATTGTTGATTAGTTCGATTGATGTATTTATCGGTTTATGTTCAGATCCGTGTATTTTGCGGACGAATTTAGAGCGGATTTATCAGTTTTTGACCGGGTTACATTAACCATAGAGCAAGATATGTACGAGAACAACCAATTGGCATCATAAAAAAAAAATGACAAAATGTGATTTATCAGTTTTTGTTCCGACGCTCCTCAATTATAATTATGATGAAGACCAAACTAACAGTGGGAGGACTTTTAGAAGTTTCAGATTATTGTTCTCAGCTTTCTTGATGACAAGGGGTAGCATAGCACATTCCAGTTGTATGCTTGAGGTAGCTCACCACACTTGAAGCTGGTGCATTGAGAAGGAATATGAAGAAGTTTTTGGATTAAGACATCATACTTGAAAACAATTAAAATTGTGAAATTGAAATGTCAATTATATTACATTACAAGATGCAAGGTTTGGAAAAATTCTTGCTTGCTAACACATCATGTTTTCGAAAAACAATTCATTATAACCAGGCCTGTAGTGATCCCTGACGGCTTAGGGAGAGCTGTACCTGTAGTATAAACTGTCACACTATTCACAAATACTGCAACTCCTGAGCTGCAACAGTGTCTGACATCATCCATCCGACCACTTTGCATGGACTCAAAATCTTACCCAGGATCACCAGCGCAATAGTAAAGCTTGCAACTACTTGACCAAGGAGGCAATTAGCTAGACATACAGTCATATTAGCAGCTTAACAGAATGTAAATAGTAAAAAGAGGTTCTATAACTTACATGGTATTGTAGTTCTCATCTTCATCTTCCTCTTTTATTTCCGCCTTCACAGTCACTCCCATATCGTAGCTGCTGCCTTCCAGCGGGTCGGTATCTATTTCCATGATGATTTGATCAGTTTAATACTTATAAATGCGAAAAAGCAAGTCTATTTCAGAATTCCCTTATCTAAAAAAACGTCAACAAATATCGATTTGACAGGTAGTGATGCGCGATTGGATTACTTTGAAGCATGATGTTATCGATGATTTTTGACAAGAAAGAATAGTGTGCCATGGATAAAATAACGAGGTAAAATAGAAAACTAGCATGAAATCATTAAAATGTCTTGACATGCACGACATTCTTCTCTTTGTTATTTCTACGAATAATGTAAACGAAAAAAAAAAAAAATGTAAACCACAGCGTTTACTTGGCCACTGACGGTTGCACCAAAAGCAGTCGTCGGAATTGAATGCGACCTACTGGAGGCTTAGGAGATATTTTGCTGTTGATTATTATATTTCATTTCCGAATTGGCTAGCGTATACCAGTTTACCACACCAATTTGTGTTGTTCCATACATACTAATAAATGTGCGTGATGCGTGAGTCCATCTACGGCAACACCTCCTCGGAAAGATGTGAACTTTAGCGAGAGAAACTCAAACCTCCTGATTATTTAATCGGGCCCTCGGAGAACCCACCACCTGTGAATGCGCTGCCGTGGCCGACCAAAAATTTGAAATAGACTTCACACTCAGGTCGGTCGCAAAAGATAACATAATTATTGTATAAAGCTAGTATTATATAAAAAACAAATTATTTAGATAGTTTTTTTTAATTTTAGATCTTGCCACAGAATGCACGCCAACGAAAAAAAAATCACAAATAAAACCAAAAAGTGTAGGAATTTATATTCAATTTTATAAATATCTCCTTTTTTATACAAATTACAAAAAAATTAAAAGAAACGGATTACATCTTGAACATTTTGTACTGCACGCCTATGACATAAGATTTGTTGAGAATTTCGCACACTGCTTTAAAATCTTCTTTACTTCGGAATTTGTAGTAAACTTTGTCGGATTTCCACTTTGAGCTGAACCTTGGATCTGAGAAGAACGGTTCATTCGTCTGAATGTCCAGAGGCTCTTCTTCTACTGGTACCACAAGCCTGCAAAAAAAAAAGCAGTGGGAAGTTTAATTCAATTCAGATTATACGATTAAGGTGCCATTTGTGAGAGATATAGCGAGGTGGTACGCAAGGAAAAAAACACCAATGCAATGGGATCACTTTATTTTCCTAGCCAGGCTTAGCGCTTCTCTGGTGAAAAAGGCTAGTAGAGCTAGGTATTTTACATAGAAAAAAGTGATAGAGATGCGGGCGAGCAATGTGTGCCCGCACACAGCTGAACAAAGTTCGCTAAAAATTCTCGCATCAGCTAGGAATAATACATGCCTTTAAGGTGCTTTTCCACCTAAGTTGTGCGAGGTAGCGAGACGGCGAGCTGATACGTAGTAAAATTGTGAAACCGTGTGTAGCTAAGTGGTGGAAAGATGCGTAGCGGACCTTTTTCAGACATACCTCGCACAAATAGACATGAGTGAGAAAAGCGAGAGCACTTTTTTGTACGTAGGACACAACACAACGTGATTTACACTAAAATTTGATTTGCAAAGCATTCGTCTTTGTCACTTATAGCAGCTGCAGCTGATAACTAGCGTTAGGACATGAGCTGAGGCCCTTTTGACACAATATTGTATTACATCATTATTATATTCTCTATTTGTAATGCGTTTTTTATGTGCCAATAAATGCAATTTTCTTCTTTCTTTCTTTATAGCTGTGAATCACTTTCTAAAACTCAATTGTCATAGCACTCCCGGGGAAATGAACTTTGGGAACTTCCACGGTAACAGTTTTACATAGACCGTGCTTTTATACCGTAGGTAGCAGTAAAGACAGTTTCTGCAAGTGTAAATGATATTTATTTTGTAAGTAGGTTAAAACACTTTTACACGTCAATCTTTTTGGGTAATTTTAAAATAGATGAGGCCGGTGTTTTCTAGCTGACTACTCTGAGAAGAAACACCGAAACAAACTCAGAGGTCAAAATCTCCTAACAGTCCATACAATCATACTGGTCTTTTTTTTCTGTAACTTAATGGTGTACATAATAAAGAGTATTCTAACTGACGTTGAAGATGACGGTGCATTGACAGAGGCGGTAGTTACCTGGTGGCGTGTAAGAACATTCGGTGCGGCGTGCTGTCCGTCGTGCCACTGTACGTGTAGTCGCCGAGGATCGTGTGCCCGATCGCGCAGCAATGAACGCGAAGCTGGTGGCGCCTACCTGTTTTTGAAAAAGGCGAATATTATGATTCGGTGAACATCTATGTGAATTTAAGATCTTTACGTCAGTGCTACGTTCTCTTTTCGAGCCAATTAGAAGACATTTGAATAGTTTCAGTAGGTGGCCATTTGAAAAAGAGGTGAACTAATTTTTTAATGAAATTTACCGACCAATTTTTAAGACCTAGTAATCTTGCATGACACATTTCAATAAAATCGGTTCATTCATTTCCAAGAATAAGGACTTGAAAGTTTGTATGAAACACTGTTAGGAGTAACGTCTTAGCAATGTTCTGCAAAAGAAGAATATGAACATTATTTGTTTTCGAAATATTAATGTTCATATTCGTATGAAACGCTTAGCAAAGTGTGGGGTCTATGTCACTAAGGGTGGGTCATACATTTCAATATATGAATGAAAATGATGAAGATAAGTGAGAGTCGGGCTTCACTACGTGGTATATCTCTGTGTTCTGTTAAAGAAACTGGGCTTAGACTTTGCTGAATGATTCATTTAGACGGCTAATTATTTCAAGTTTCAGGGAGCTTACACAAAAGATTTTAACTTGTATCATGTAACCAGGGATTTTTGTAATAGGTACATAACATGATATCCGTTAAATTTCTTGCACATTCTTCTCTAGAGATCTACGCTTTAGAACGTGAAACTAGCCTCATATTTGGCTGACCGATCTTGTCAAATTTGTTAATGGTTTATTTAAAATAAAGCTTTGAATCTTGAATCTTACCCGTAATAGGCTTCAAGAGCAGCACAGTGACGGGATTATTCTCGTAATAGCCCGTCTCCAGCCTCAACGCGCGTGTGTGTGCGTGCCGCGGCTGAGTACACTTCTCCGACACTTCACTCGTTGTCAGAGCAAACATTTGGTGACTCGAGTCTGCTGTCGATGGATCTACGCCTGTAAATGAAAAAAGTGCACTTTTACTGTCGAAAAAGACTATTTGTTCATGTTACATAGTTTTAACTTCGTAAAGTGTAAGTTTCAGTAACAAGTGCTAAAGTGCACGTATGCGTCATGCTTGGCGTTAATAAACTCTTTTCTTTATTTTATTTTCTAACTTTGTAATACCTACATCTTAGATTCTGATTTTAAATAAAAATATTGACAAAAGAAACGGGAGCTACTCATTGGACATAGCTAACTAATTGTACGCCAGTCATCTCATCTCATACAGCTGCAGACCAATCCACTGATCCACTATTTTTTGTTGTGTTTCTTGTTTCGTTTTGTTTTGTATAATGCCAGTGTTTACTAACATAGTCATAAGTTTTACTACGTACTTAACTATTTTAGAGTCTTGGATACTCGATTAAAGAGAACTTTTATTCTACTCAATTACCCATATTGATAAGCATCAAACGCCACTCACCAACTTTAAACTCAATATCAGCTACTTCAAAAGTGACATGTCCTCGTACTACAGCCAAGTAAAACTTCGTGGTTACTCGCTTTTCAAACAGTTTCCCAGCTCTTGCGGCGAAAAACTTGTTCTTGGCTATGCACAGCACGCCGCTGGTCGCGTAATCAAGTCGTTGTACAAAGTGGAGAGGGAACACCGATGAGGATAAGTGAGAGTCCGGCTTCGCTACGTGGTATGTCACTGTGTTCTGCAAACAAAGAATATGAACACATTTGTATGTGATTTAAGTTCATATTCGTATGAAAAGCTTAGTATAGTTTAACTAAGGGCGGTAAATGAATTTTATTATATGAACATCATCATATTCATATAAGTGAAAGTGAAAGTCCGGCTTCGCTTCGTGGTATGGTGGTATGTCACTGTGCTCTGAACGTTTCATACGAATTTGAACGTTTGTATTTCACGCGATTTGTAAATTTCACCCTTAGAAATTTTACACCTCGCTAACATTTGCCGCACATATAGGCAGAGGTGTTTGGTACACCGCGATTTTACCAGTTATTTAAAAAAAGTATTGCCACCAGCACAAATACGGCTTACTGAGTGAGAAATTTCTGATGGAAAAACTCTACCGACACTTTTTTCCACCGGAATCGAACTCGAATAAGTAAAACAAAGAAATTATTTTAATTAGGTATGTGGTGAAACGAATATCATTGTCGCACTGTTTTTCGTTCGATTTCGATGTTTTATCGATATTGTTTAACAACACTAAAATACACCCACCGGCACCCTGTTAACAAACATAGCTCTGAAACCACTACCTAACAAAAGCTACTGTTAAAAGTCAAATGTACGTTAAAATCAACTTACCTTTTCATTTTTATCTTCCGAATTAATATACATGTCAAAAGGTTTGTTCACGACCAAAAAATTTTCGCTTTCGTAAAGCCTTTCGACCGCCATCTTTGTCGACAACAACAATACCCCGCAATTTTTCAAATAAAGTGCGTTCACTATTTCAGATAAAAAAATGGTCAATGGTCAAATATTTTGATTCATTATCCACGGACATTTAGTTCGAGAAGATTGGTCGTTCAAAATGTTAATAGATGGTATACATTTCGATACCTTCGGGCAAAATGACACCAACAGTGATTTAAACACAGTTCGTATAGCTCTGTCTATGTAAGTATCAACTAAGTAATCTAAGGGCATTTTAACCCGATGTGTACCGATTTTTATTTTATTTTTATTTACATAATTTCATGAACTGATGGCGACGCCTACTCTCTACACTCTTATTTTTTTTTTTGACAGAATCCATCTCGAAACAAAAGCTTGTGGTTCTGCACAGAGCACAGTTACAGCAGAATATACAATTTATTTTCCAGAGAGCTCTTGGTTTTTCTGCTATCAGTCTGTTCATATCTTTATTTGGACACACTCTCTTATGTCAAAATTGACATAAATAACACAATCACACGCGGCAAAATGCCGGAGTTCCTTATTTCGTCCCGATAGACGTTTATTTTTGTCTTTTCCAAATAGTTCGGTTAACATTTGACTTGTGCGATTGTTTGTGTCTAGATTTCCAAGTTCCAAGGGGTTTTATGAGTGAAATAAATTAAAATGAAGCGAATTAAACGGCATAAAGTCAAGACTGAGGTGCCGGAAACTTCCACATCTCAGAATCGAGAGCAAGAAAATCATGATTTGGCGTATTATATCCACGATAGAGTTGAACTGATGCATCAGGTTTTCTCTGTGATCAAATACAAGGAATTGAAGGCAATGGTGCCTGCAAGTATCAGAAATATATCTTTAGATGATCTACAGGAGCTATGTACCGAAGAGGTTTGATATTTCATGTATTAATTCAACAAAATGATTATATTCTGCAGCTACCCCTGGTTTGGTTCTGCCTTACATTTTTCGGTATTTATTATAATAAGATTTGACAAGTATCCATGTGAAGTTTACAACACTTACATTGATTTTGTGTCACATCACATAAATGTGGATCTAAGAGGTGTGTTTTTAATTTCCAGCTTCTAGGCATAAGTTCAAAGCGCCTCTGTGCGATCCTAGACGGTGCGGAGCCTCCCTCAGACACCGAGTCGTCCAGCCCCTCACCGCCACCTGAACAGATGGAGACCATATCACTGGACAGCATATCTTCAGACGATGAGATCCTGAGCCAGTCGAGTAGTAAGAAGAAAAAGGTTTGGTAGCTCCAGCATAGTTAAATTAGAAATAATACTTTAGTAAGAGATGAATGAATCTGCTAAAACCTGTCCCATTTCAGTTAGGGTCAGCTTTCAGTCTAATCGAAACCGAAGTTACCAGTACTTTACATGGAGCGACTGCCTGTCTAACCTGTACCTCTTGGGAAAAATGGTATTAGGGTTACACACATAAGAAGGCACACACATTGTCAGTTCGGCAGTATTTATCGAACAACAAAGCCAACCTGAAGTAATTACTGCACTTGTTTGGTGTCAATCAGCTTGTGACGATCGGGTAGTTCATTGGGGTCGACACAGCAATCGATTCAGGACTATTTGTGGAACGAAAAAGCCGACCTGTGGCAACTACTATATTGAACGCTTTCAGTTCCTCTGTGACACACATTCTAGGTCTTTGAGATCATCGGAGAATCTAAAACTAAGTATTCGTATGCATTCCACTTCCTTCTTTGACAAATCTTTCAGTATACAAGCGGCTCGTTTGTGGAATGCATTACCCTTAGAAGTGAGGCGTGCCCAAACGCTACAAGAGTTTAAAAGAACGGTGAAGGAGCATTACCTTTCACTTTAATTTTTCCGCTCCTGTCTCAATTATATATTTGATATTTATTAGTATACAAATTGGTATTGTATTTATGTATTTTATATTATTATATCTAATTAGTATTGTTTAAAACGTTTGTACACTGACAGCCCTAAATCTATCTCCCTTCGTTCAATCCATCCAAAGGTTGTCTGGAAGAGATTGCCTTGTGCGATAAGACCGCCCATTGTGCACTTATTTTATGTATGATTGTCCTGTTCTTATTATGAGGTGTACAATAAAGTATATAATAAATAAATAAATAAATTCGGTCCGCTTATGTGTGTAGCAACCTTCAGCTATTCTGTCTTCTTAATATTCATAACAACTGCCAAAGATGTACAAATAACAGCCGTGACCAACATCTAAACGTGCTTTCTGAGGCTCAGAGGAAAATCAGTATGTAATGGATGGTTACCATTCCACGACCGGACCTTGGCAAGCGTAGCTTTTGAAGTTCGACCAGTGCAGCTATTATTATTTAGCCATGAGCTCCAATACTTACTTAATGGATTGCATTAATTTAAAATAGATTTAATATGATATAATAAAGTAGGGAAGGATTATAAGTGAGTAAAATATTTACAGGTTAAGAGGGGTTGGTAAGGAAAAGGATGTAGGTACAACCCTGTACCAGAAAACCTAAGATCTGATGAAGGGCATGGAAATTGGGAATCCATTGGATGTGAGACGCACAGGACCGGTCGAGATGGTGACACCTGGGGGAGGCCTATGTCAAGCAATGCAATTATCATAAAATTTCTCTAACCTTCCAGCACAAACACCGGCACTCGAAATCGAAGTCCAAACGCAGGAGATCCTCTGACAAGGAAGACGGAGAAGCGGACAGGAACAAGGCGTCCCGCGCGGGCCTCACTGTGCTGGAGCTGCTGGAGCTACAGGCTCGCGCCAGAGCCATCAGAGCCCAGTTACAGCAGGAACAGAGTAAGTCGCACAGACTAGCCTTTTAGGTTTCCGTTCCGTAATAAAACATCATCATATAGTTTCGCCAAGACCATCCGCTCGTCCGCGGCTTAACTTAGTGTTTATTGATGCTGCAAAGCTGTCGTTTAGCATTGCTATTGACTTTAATCACGTCATTCATTGAATCTGGAAAATCTTTTTAGGGTTCCCAACGTACGAATGGAAAAATGGTCTGTCACACCGATTTTTCTCAGAAACTATTGGATCAATTCAGTTGAAATTTGATACACATATAAACTTCTGTGACCCACATATGGCCGCTGGAATAAATTCTCGCATGGTGTCGGACGTAAAAGAATAGCACCATCCCATCACTTCCCGTGGGTGTCGTAAGAGGCGACTAAGGGACTCACCAGAGAATGGGCAGCAGCATTCTCTGTGCATTGCAACAGCTACACTACGATCGCCAACCCGCCTGTCAAGCGTGGCAATTATGGCAAGCCCCTCCCCCTTTAGGCCTATGTCCAGCAGTGGACGTCTTTCGGCTGATAAGATGATGATGATGATGATGCAGACAGGTGGAGGATTAGGTTTTATAGTTTGTAATAACACAGGGTGGATGTTTTGGGTGTGTGTCCTATAACCTCCACCCGGAAAGGGAGGACTCTCCGACCAGACGGTTGTTGTGTCTGGTAGGCGGATGCGTCTGAGTACTATTTTTGAAGTGAAAACTTCTGTAGCGGTGTTGTGCACTTTTTGGGATGGGTAAAAAATGTTAAACTCTTGTCAGGACACGTGACCTGATCGAACATTCGTAAGACGGAGGGAGAGTAGACCGCCGGCGCGGCGTAGGAGAGGAAGTAATATCCCCCTCTCTTTCTACCGCGCGGCGAAAATGTATGCCTCAATGCATGCATATGCAATTCGTGCGAAATTATTCCCTAACCATTCCAAAATATCAAAAATACACAACGTTAATGTTCAAGTTTTCACTTCTGCCGGCACTCCCGGAGTGCAACCCGTTGTTTTATTTTACCTGGAGCGTTTGCCTCCACAACCAAGTATCTGGGTAACACTATCTTCTTTGACAAGACAGGTGTCAGAAAAACCATAAATCGCAAAAAAAAACAATTTTTGGAAAATACTTCAGTGTAATACACAACTCATATTTCTTCATTTGTCTACAGAACCCGTATCAGAGACCGCTACAAAGGAACCGGCGCACTCGTCAGACAACGAGGTGGAGATCAAAGAAGAACCCGCCGAGGTCGTGGAGATCAGTAGCGACGAGGAGAAACCCAAGATTGAGGAGCTGCAGAAGAGTAAGTAGCCCCAGCATGTTACGAGATTGTTCGAAAGAGTTACCGCGAACCTGGAACGCAAAGGGCATTTGGAGGAACACGCTTGGTTACATGATCTAGTTCTCACCAGCCCGTCCCTAGCTGTCCTCCCCCAGCGACGCCCTAAGCCGAGGCCCGTACCCCACAGGGGGTGCCCGCGAGCGTGTAGTCGCTTAGTTTGTAAGTTTTTATAAGCCCGGGCTGGAGGCTTTAATATTATATTAAGGCCAGCCCGGTTAAGCAGTCGACAACCTCAGGTTCAACTGCGAGTCAACAAACACACAAAAAAAAAAAAAATCGTGGGTATTAAGTAAGAGTCTGACAGTCCCTTCCGCTCCGCCCTGTAGCGGGAGAAGTCATTTGATGATTTCCCATACAAAAAAGTAAACCCCAGCATTCAATGTGTAAGCATGGCGAGGTCATTGATAAGCTGCCTGGGATTGAAGCCTGGATGTACGGAGATCCCAGACACTACTGCAAGCCTTGGAACAACTCTAGGCTACCCTAAAACACCTTTTATTGTGGATGGAAAATCATCAAGGGAGTCATTTCCCGCTCTGGACGGAGTGTCAGGGAGTGTCAGACTTTTACTGACTAAAACCCACACATGTTCCTTCAATTAGCACTGCGGCGTCAGGTCCAGGCACCTGTCAAAACGCTCATGTTTGACAGGTGGCTCAACCTGACACCTGTCATTTGCTAAATTGACACCAACGTCATGTTTACTTCAAAGTCACTTTTTACCCGACTCCGCCAGAAGGAGGGTAATGTTTTTCAATGAAGACGACCTCTCGCCTATGTGGCGCCATCTGGTGGTTCTTCTATCAATTCCGCAACACAGATTATCTCGTAAAAAATACCGTTATTTTTTTTTTTATCGCTGCACAATATTGGTTTAGACCAGTGGTTTCCAACTTTATTTTTATAAATTCACTGGCTTTTGACCGCGACTTCGTACTCGCATATCCCGTTTATTCCCGTTCCCGTAGGAATTTCCCCGTTCCCGTACAGCCTATAGGGTTCCTCATGAATTTGGCTATAATACACAAAAATAATTTTCCAAATCTGACTGGTACTTCCAGAGATAAGCGCGTTCAAACAAACAAACTCTTCATTATACTGTAGTATAGTGTCACAACATTAGTTTATTTGTTTTTAGTAAGCATCAAAGTCCAGAAAAAAATACTTAAGTCTATATCTAAACTAAAGTAAATTAACCTTTTGAACGCCATTGTCACGTATACATGACAAATAAGCGCGTGCCCTGTACGCCAAACGTCACAAATATGTGACAAAAAGTACGGCGAATTTGTGGCTTGGCGTCGGGGGCACGCCGATGCGTTTAAGCTCTGGCGTTCAAAAGGTTAAAACATAAAGCATATCTGTTGTTAAATTCAAAGTAATAATACTGCTGTCATATGAGACAACATTTCTGATAGAATATAAAATCTGTTCATATGAATGTTATTTTTGAGTTGAAAAGTTAAAAAATGTAAACCTTATGCGGACCACATCTTGGCTTCTGTGGACCGCCAGTGGTTCGCTGACCGGAGCCAGGGAACCAATGGTTTAGACAAATTAGTGCAGCCGTGAGACAGACGTACACTTAGTTTCAGGCATACCATTTTGAGTTATTTCTATGCACCGTGCGTTTTGCATGCATGTCATCATCTGCCCAGCCTTTTCCCAACTATATATATATTTATATTTTTTTTTTTTTTTTGAGTGGCGTCTCGCAGTTCTATCTATGAGGTTGTCGACTGCTTAACCGAGCGAGCCTGTGGTGGCCTTAATATAAATATTGAATCCTCTAGTCAGGGCTTATAAAAAACTTACAAACTAAGCGACAACACGCTAAGGGCACACCCTGTGGGGTACAGGCCTTGGCTAAGGGCGTCGCTGGGGGGACAGCTAGGGACGGGCTGGATTGAACTAGTCCCAACTATATTGGGATCGGCTTCCAGTCAACCAGATTCAGCTGAATACCAGTAACTGGGTAACACGGTACTTCTTGGTAAGACTGGTGTCAGACATCCTGGCGTCTGACAATCCGTAACGTCTGCCAACGATACGGATTGTCAGAAACGGCTTAACGTGCTTTTTGAGGCACGGAGGAGTCTTGGTATGTTAAGATGGTCACCCATCCACAGACCGACCTCGGCAAGTATTGTTTAACCTTGAAGATTGATCGGTGCGGCTGGTATTATGTGACCACGAGCTCCTCCTAATTTCATGTACATATGTGCTCATATTATTTTATTTTTTCGTTAATTACAAATTATTTATTTTCAGAACTTAGAGAAGTTCAAGAATCTGCCCCAGTTCAAGAGCCCACACCCCAGACCACAGTTACGAAACGAATAAACGACCTTGTTATAACAGTCCCGCAGAAAACCAAGCAAAAGATAAAACTGAACCGAACTAAATCTGTTACCGCTACCACAGAAACCAGCACTCTTGCCAGCACTGACAAAACTAAAGATCCACCAAGGGTTGCCACCACAAAAAATACAAAAACCACGCCAGTTGCCACAGCTAAAATTATAAAGCCCACTGACAAAATAGATGATAGTAAAAACACAAAGAAAGATAAGTCTAAAAAGAAGAGGAAAGATAAGAAAAATCTCAGCAGTGTTGATATTGATAGCGACGAAATAACTCTACAGTTATCAGACACAGAGAAAATGGATTTGTTGGAAGATTTGGATAGAAAACATTATGATAGCGTCAGTTCTGAATCTAGCTCCGATTCTAACAGCGACTCTGACGGATCTGGTGAAGATAAAGATACAGATAGTGGTCTGAAAGAAAAGGGTAAAGATTCTGAACTAAATGCAGAGAAAGTGAATTTAGGAGCTGAAAAAGTGGTTAAAAGGCCTGTCAAAGTTGCAAAAGAAACTGGAAAAGTGGATAGGGATACTGAACAAAAGGCTGGAGATACTGAAAAAGTGGATAGGGATACTAAACAAAAGGCTGGAGATACTGAAAAAGTGGATAGGGATACTGAACAAAAGGCTGGAGATACTGAAAAAGTGGATAGGGTAATTGAAGATGTAGCTCCAGAAATAAAGAAAGTTACTAGTGAAATTGAAAAAGAATCTGACGCTGACCAGCAAATAGATGAAGCTCCTGCAAAAGCACTCCATGAAATTGTAACAGAAGATAGTACCGAGAAGAGTGAATCAAAGTCTTCTGACGAAGTTAATACAGAAGAAATTTTGGAGTCTGAAGATACGGCACAAAACAATATAAATAGTGAAATCACTGAAGTAAATCTCGTAATTGAATCTGAAAATGTAGAGTCGAATGACAAAGATAGTGTACCCCAGAATTCAGATGCTATAGTACAATATATACCTACAAAAGAAACAAAAGATTCTGACAAGAATTTGTCAGAAGGAGAATTGTCAGACCGAGAGAGTTCTGAAGTAGAAGCGGTAGACTTAAAACCGGAAGTGGTCTGTATATCAGACGACGAAGGAGGTAAGAAAGCTAAGAAAAAGAAAAAGAAGAAAGACAAACAAGCTAAAAAAGACAAGAAATATAAAAAAAAGTCGGATTTTCGTGAAAACGCTGATCAAAACTTTTTTAAAGACAAAATGGAAAATACATCACAAGATGAAATGCAAAGTCGAGCATCTATAGAAGTTATAGAAAATACTAATCAGGTAGATACTCCTTCAAAAAACTCACAAACTGAAGTAATAGACAAAGTAGACTTAACCATAGAGAAAACTATAGACGAAGACACAACAACTGTCAAACAAGAACTGCCCATAGAAAAAGATGTCAAAATTCACACAGACAGCCCTAAAGCCCTTTCAGACA
The DNA here is from genome assembly GCA_002192655.3 of Mamestra configurata. Taxonomy (NCBI): domain Eukaryota; kingdom Metazoa; phylum Arthropoda; class Insecta; order Lepidoptera; family Noctuidae; genus Mamestra; species Mamestra configurata. Next base: position 36,465 of record NDFZ01004757.1, on the reverse strand, counting down.
GCGACATAGACGCTGTGTATGAAATAATGGAACTATCAGACGATTCCTCTTGTTGTGAAGTTGAATGCACCACAATGCTATCTAAGGAACCCACTGCTTCTGAAATAGAAGCCTTATCAGCTAAAATAGATGAGATAGAAAGAGTAGACATCATCACTGATAAGGAAATAAGAGATTACGAGAGAGAGAAGGATTTAGAAGAGATAGAAAATATTTCATGGAAAGATAGATACTTAGACAGCAAGAAAGTCAAAAAAGTCCTGACTACAGCAAATATACTGAATGCTTTAAGAAAGAAGAATATAGAACTGAAAAAGAAGTTGGCAGAATCTAAGATGGAGACAGAAGAGACTGTTGCAGAAGATGAAGCTCCAGAGAAGAATGTGCTAGAAGAAGGATCCATAGAACATTATAATACCTTAGAAGCTTTAACTACATACGTGGATCCTGTAAAAGAATTACCAAAAGATTTGAAAAAAGACGCAAAAATGTTGCTTAAAATGTATAAAAAGTTGCTGAAATTCAGTGACATGAATAAGTCGGACAATAAACTGAAGAAGAAGAAGAAAAAGAAACTGTGAATATTGAGGAAGCAAAAGATAGAGTTGAAAATGTAGTTACTATGGAGAATATAGAAGATAGCTGAAATATTGGAGAAGAATTACTAAATAAAGATAATTAATTAAAAAGTAAAGAGGATTTAGATTTTGTTTATTTATTTATTTAAACAATAAGTATAGAAAATGTACTTGAATTAGCTTATTAAAATATTTACTGTTAGTTCTATTAGAGTTTGAATTTTAAAATAAAGAAGTGCGTGGGTGATATGTATGAGTGACTTTCTGTATCAGATATCCAGTAAGGGACGATATACAAAGCGGACAGGGCGCTGACAATATAAAATGGCGGCGAACGTACGAAATATGCCGCCGTCATACATTTTTGTCACAGAGCCCTGGTCCGCGCGCATCAAGCAAAAAAAATCTAAAAAGTTCCAAACAATCACTTTTCAAGCAGTTTCAAAGAGTTGGTGGCATTTGTTTTAGTTCAAACACAAACTTGATACCACCAACTGCATCAAACTGCTTCGAAAGTTTATTTTATTTTTTCGATTTTTTTACACGCTTTTTGCGGACGCAATTTAAAAAAAAAAAGTTTTTTTTTTTAATTTGGCTATTGCTTCATTACTTTATATCAGACTAGTTGCCGCCCGCGGCTCCGCCCGCGTGATTATCGAAAATTATCCTAAGGGAACATATTCCCGGGATAAAAAGTCTCCTATGTTTTATTCCAGAGTATAATCTACCACTGCCAAATTTCATCCAAATCCATTCAGTATTTTTTACGTGAAAGAGTAACAAACATCCATCCATCCTTAAAAACTTTCGCATTTATAATATTAGTAGGATATAGAATGCAACCTTTTTTTTTAAGTATGGGAAATCATCAAATGACTTCTTGGAGTCCGACTGGCACTTGACCGGTTTTATTAAGTATATTCTTGGAAACGAACGAACCGAATCGAATAGAGATTCAGGGTGTTTCAGAAGTGCGTGGTCATATTTTTAAGGGTAATCACCCTTAAAATCCTTTATCTGATATAAAGTAAAGAAGCAATAGCCAAATTAAAAAAAAAACGGCTTTTTTCAAAAATTACGCCGTAAAAAAAACGAACCCTTTCTCTAACTGATACGCAATAAGGAAACATGGCAAAAAAAATAAACAGTGACACTCTGGGAGTGTCGACAGAAGTGAAAACTTGAACAAAATGCCCAACGCGCCACGGCATGCGCTACCGTCGCAGAACATTTTTTTGACGTCTCGTTTGGCGCATTGGTTGAGCGATTGACTGTTGCGCTGCGTGTCGCGGGATCGATTCCCGCACGGAACAAATATTTGTATGAACTACAGATAGTTGTTCCGGGTCTGGCTGTTTGTGTATGTGAGATTGTATGTTTGTAAAACGCACACACAATACGGGAGGAATTCCTAAAGTGAGGCAACGTTTATTTAAAAAAAAACATACGCGCGCTGCGTCGTATCGTCGCGCGATTTGAGATATAAAAACTAAACTTAAATTTCCGAATAAATATACTTTTCAAACAGTTTCATGCAGTTGGTGGCATTTAGTATTTAAGTAGTTCGATCACGGATTTCATGCCAGCAAAATTGCATCTCGGATGCAAGTTTACTTCAAAGAAATTATGCTTTAAAAAAAAACTGTTTAGTTGTTTTTGGCATTCGAGTTTTTGAAAAAAGTAGATATCTTTGCTATTATTTCTTAACTATACATCAGCTACAGAACGTCAATCTTAAACATGACCGCGCACTTCTGAAACACCCTATATTACACATACCTATGTGCGATTGACTGTAGGTACCTTGCTTTATTAACACTTGATATTAAGCACTTGTTATAGATGCAATTATAATATTATTCTAATTAGTACTCGAGCTAAGTGTATCATAGTTTCTAAGAAGTTTATAATGAGTTTCTTCATTTCTAAAAGTGAAGTCAGAGATTCGTTGCACCTAACAACATAACTTCACGCTGGTATACCCCGCGGGGTTGGGCAGAGTAATATATTCATAAAAAACACTGACTAAAACCCACCCGTGTTCCTTCAAATGCCGTTTCCGTTCCAGGGCCGCGTACCTAACTCTTGCAAACAATAAATTCCGCAGCATACCAGTAGCCTAGTACCTACACTCTCGCTAATCGGGGGAGGATTACTGAAATTGACAGATTCTCGTGTATACCCTACTACCTATGGTTTTTTTTTTAATATATGGGCTTGCGTTTGACCACAACCTCACCCAGAGGCGAATTATCCTTAAGGCAAACTAAGCACGTGCCTAGGAGCGCTAGATTACAAAGGGCACACGAAATTCTTAAACGAAAAAGAAGTACCTACCTACTAACTTACATAAATTAGAAAATCGTACTTCGTATAGAGCTTCCGAAGTAGCCTGATCCAAAAACCAATCGTCTTTCAACTATTTACGGCATTCACGATAGCTCTCTTAATTATGACTGTGCCGCAAACCACGGCTGCTGAGCGTGAGTTCCTGGATTCGATTCTCAGGTTGGGCAAAGTGCAGCCAGGGTTTGGAAGTTGGTGGCGTCTGGTTGCCACTCTTTGATTTCTAGTAACTTCTATAGAAGTATGAAAGTCTAATCTGATCCGAGGTTTGGTACTAAAATTATCGAGCTCGCATCGCTCGCCCTCGCATCTGGGATTTTCTAGGTTTTTGTAGCCGTTCCGAATAAGTCAGTAAACTCTATCCGGTTTCCGTGCTAATGGTCATAAATCCCAAGCTATGCCTACGAGATCTTATAAATTTCGAGCTCGCTTCGCTCGATATAATTTTCTTTGACACGTTTAGGTTAAAATCAACCCGTATTTCAATTTTCAATAACTCAGGGAGAGTTTAAAAAAAAATTAAAACCGACGGGCTGGTAACCTTCGAAAATAACAAAACAAAGAACAAATTTTGATGTATTTACCTATTAAAGTATGTAAAAATTATAAAGTAGGTATCGATGTTAGGTAAGAAGATACTTTACGCGGGTAGGAAAAGTTTTCTAAGCTAACAGAAGTGTTTTGTTATTGCATCAATGACGCAGAGAAAGTTTAGTCATAGATAAATTGTTTCTAAGTATAACTTGTCAAGGAGATTTTTCTGAAGTGCAGGTATTTTGGCCCTAAAGTATATCCACTTCAAATGATTATAATCATTAACGTATATATACACATGCAAATCTCTGCCCACCACACTTGATTCTAAATACTATTGTTCTACAAGTAGATCTAAACGAAAGAGTTCCACATTCTTCATCATGAGACTATTGGTGGTCTCTTGTCTTCTTGCCGTGTTTGTCTGTGAGGGCTTGGGTCTGGGGTACCATCAGGATGTGGGCATCCCTGAGGCAGCCAGGATCAAGCAGAGGGAGGCGAGACACGTCAGCTCCAGGATCATTGGGGGTATGCCTTCTCAATCTGGTGACAACCCATACTTGGTGAGTCATTTTCTTTTTATTTTCTGTTTGTGTTTGCCTCATTGTAAATACACAGCTCGTGGCTAAATAATCACAGCAGTACGGGTTCCACTTCGAGGTTAAGCCACCCTGGCCGGTATCGGTCTGTGGATGGGTGGCCATCTATTACATACCGAGTTACCTTCGTGGCGTGGAATATTCTGTCAGAAGCAAGAAAATCTGACACCAGCCTTGCCAGATACTCAACGCCGTCTTTGACCTATTGGAGGCCCTGGCCACGGGATAATGGGGCCACTATAACGTTGACAGAGAACTATTTTTCTGAAACAGGGTCAAAAAACGTAATTCCAGATTTATTCGAATGTTTTTAAAGTCACATTACCTGAATAAAAAAGTAATTGTTATGTTATCCGGAATATAAATTCTTTTAGCATTTACAAGTTAGTGCTAGACATTTATACCCATTCGATCTTTATTGATTTCCTTAAAATTAATATGTTTATCAGTCATCGGTAGGTGATCTGGCAAAAACAAGGGGGCCCCATCGATCACGGGGCCCTGGGCACGTGCTCTCAGTGCCCAGGGAAATGAGGGGCCTGCAGATACTGGCTTCTGGAGATCGGATAGGCATGTCTCTCCACTAATAAGACAAAGGCAGATTAATTCATTTTTGTGGTACCCTTCGGGGAATACAAGCATAATTCTTTCAGCTTATCTTAAATCCATGGTTTTTATACAAAGTCCGTGTTGGCTTTTTGGCTGCGTAACAGTCGCTCAGTTCGATCGTTTAGGGTTAAGCTGCGCTTGCCGCGGTCGTTCGGTGGATAGGTGACTTTACATTCAATAAAAATAATGTCTTCTCCGTAGCGGTAACTCCTACTAAACGGACGTAAGTTCTTCGTAATAATTACTCATAAAGGGTGACTTTTAATTGATTGGCAATATTTTCGGGGTGGAATCAATACGAACAGATATAAAATCTACAATTTAGTTCTATTATGTTCGTATACGAACAAAAGAAGGGAAGTGCTTGTTATATATTGCGATTAAATGTTGGTGCCATTGTAAAAGTGGTTTTAATAATACACGAGTATTTCCACCCCCCGATATATTGCTGATGATTTAAAAGGCACTCTGTACAAAATATTTTAGGCAAGTTTGTGAGGACTGATGGTGTTTTGATACTGTCATACAAAACTTAAGAACGGATGTGGATGAAATCCAAATAACTACCTACACTAATAAATAGAATACTTTTCATCACGGGAGTATGTTCCTTTGGGACTATTTACTTTCACGTGGACAAAGCCTCTGGTAGACATTATATTACAACTTTTGCGCTCATTCCAGGTTGGTCTGCTCATCACGCTGACTTCGGGGCAAATGTCAGTCTGCAGCGGCACACTGCTGAGCGAGAAGAAAGTGCTGACGGCAGGTCAGTGCTGGTTCGATGGCTACAGCCAGGGAAGAAGCATCGTGGTCAGTACTAGTGGGACACAGTCAAATCAAATTAAAATCCTCTATTTCAAATAGACCATTTACAGGCACTTCTGAATTTTAAAGGTCTGTCGGTCTTATAGATAGTATGGACCTCAAAACACACTCACCGACCCTATCTCCAGCGCGGCAGTTGCACGTTCTAAAGAGAAGATCCTATGGAGAAGAAAGCGAATTTCATGGAGTACGAGATAACAGCTGCACGATTCGATCTTCAAGCTAAAGCAGAGCTTGTCGATGTTTGTCCGGGGGTGGGAACTCTTCCGTGCCTCGAAAGTACGTTTAGACGTTGGTCCCGGCTGTTATTTGTAGATCTTTGACAGTCTTTACGGATAGCCAGAAGTCCGAAAACCTGACACCAGTCTTGCGAAGGGGTACCGTATTACCCCGTTAATGCGTTGTGCTGGTCTGATAGGCAGTGGCTCTATGTAAAATACTGGTACAAACCTACATCCGGTTAGAAGCCCATAGTTGGGAAAAGACTGCAAATTGATTGATTGATTCATGTTGCAGGCGGTTGTGGGTAGCCTAGAGTTGTTCCAAGGCTCACGGTACATTGTTTCTGGGATCTCCGTACATCCAGGCTTCAATCCCAGGCAGCTCATCAATGACCTCGCCATGCTGACCTTAAGATGGGCAGTTAGCTTCAACAGTAAGTTCTTGGTTTGACATAATATAATTATATTGATAATTCATTGGAAATATTTCAGAGGGTGAAATACTTTCCAGAATCATAAATCATAATCATAAATCATTTATGTCGCCAGAGATATGGTACTATGGGTGTTACAAGAAAGTAGGTAGTTCTTTACACATCTCACCTATAGGAGGCATGCGACAATTTACTACTAGGTGCAGTAAAATAGAATAAAATAGTTCACAAATACAATAATAGATCGACACATAATTTACAGAAGTCTTACAGTTAAAAAAATAATCTAGTGTATAAAAGCAGTTCTCCATTAACCATAATTTCATTTGCTTTTGAAACTTATATAAGGGAAGTTCTCTCAACAGACGTGGAATATGATTGTAAATTTTAATGGACATTCTATAACTATTCCTTTTATGCAATGCGCTTCTACAAGAAGTATGAGTTTTCAATTAAGTGGGGTCTCTTGACTTATATTTACATTTTTGTCTACAAATAAATGGGATTGGTTTCTAATAAACATCCCAATTTCCATTATGTACATAGAAACAAGAGTAAGTACTCCTAGTTTTTTGTAAAGCGGCCAGCACGTTTCAAAAGGCCCGACGTTACTTATTGCTCAGATACACATTTCCTGTATAATGAAGACTCTGTTAATGCTATCCTGACTAAACTTATGATTGCGAAAGTTTTTCACGAATACACATACTCCTATGTTTGTGCACCATAATATCACCGCTACGACAATATATACATACGATCAGGAGCACTCTTTCTAAAATGTCTTCGACATATCTCAGGGCTCTCGCACCAATCAGTGGTTATACTTATACGCACAAGGTAAGTGCACCCAAAGACACCCCCAGCTGTTGAGAAAATGAGAAAAATCAGAAAATATATCATCCAAGTAAACGAAATTGCGTGTTTTGCTTTCCTGTGACTTTCCAGTGATGTTGTTAGGGTTGGACTACCACTAAAAAGTGAAAAATGAAAAACTTTTTTACAAAAAAAATACATCCGCCTTCGAAATTTCGGAAGTCGGTGTTAAACTACAAAGAAACAACCAAAAACACCGACTTCGACACCGATTGTTTTATTTGGAAGTCGGTTGTATTTTTGTAAAAAGTTTTTTCTTTTATTTTCAGGCTATACCCAGCCAGCTCTTCTGCCGCCTCTTGAACTCAACTCAACCTTCGAGGGTGTCTCCGCGCGAGTGTCTGGCTTCGGCAAGACAAGCGACTGTAAGTGCTCATCTGTTGAGAGTCTCAAGCTCTTGGTGACTCATGGCTTCCACAGATCCCGCAGAGGGGTGACACACTTACGTCACATCCACAAGATCTTTAACAGTCGTTACGGGCAGTCCAAACCCGAGAATTTCTAACAATCAGTCTTACAAAGTAAATTCTGATACATCCAGTCAGGCTATACGCCTGCTACAACAAGATTAGGCAGATGATTAATATCCTAACAGAAAACTCCACACTTTGCTTGACCTGGGATTCGGACCCAGGAAATCGCGCGCTGTATTTGCGCTTATCCTGTAGTTTTAGCAGCAAACCCCACATCAAATACTTACTGTTGTTGTTTTTAGGGTCTTCAGTCGGTCCCGATACGGTGCAAAATGCTGTAAACGTCCCAGTCGTTGGTAGTACTTGGTACGAATGCTGGTACAAGCTGCCCCAAAGGCCTTCTAGCTACGACAGATTGATCTGCACGAAAGGAGCCAACGGTTGGGGCACCTGTGGAGGAGACCTCGGTGGCCCTTTGGTCATTGAAAACTATTATAACCTTACTTCTAACTTTAACAATGGTTCGGCTTTGCTGGTAAGTACTTATAAGTTTTAGTTGAAACAACTGAAAACCTCCTAACGGGTCATTCTAGTCATTATTATAAACAACTTGTTTTTTTTTTTTNAAACAACTTTTTTTTTTTTTTTTTTTTGTCGACACGGTTGGCGTAGTGGTTGAACGATTGGCTGCTGCGCTGCGTGTCGCGGGTTCGATTCACGCACGGAACAAATAATAATTGTATGATCTGCAGATAGTTGTTCCGGGTCTGGCTGTTTGTGTATGTGAGATTAAATGTTTGTAAATGCACCCACAATACAGGAGAAATTCCTAGTGAGGGGCGACGTTTAAAAAAACAAAAAACCTGTTCCGGTTCAAACATAATTTAGTTCAAAACAATCGCTACCGTCCGCTTTTGTTAACGTCACTACAATTTTAAATTCTTTACACTAGTGTTGTTTTGGTCTCTACATGGTGTAAGTTAGACGAATAAACTGACTATAGTAGGCGCCAGATAATCGTGGAATAACGGTCATTGACCCACCTACAATTATTGACATTTTTAATTTGAAAAACGGAATTAATGACACAAAGCTGTCCCGAATCATCATCTCTCGTGATCCTTAACATTGTCTAATATTGAAAAACGATTCATATTTAATTGTTCAGGTACCTATGAACAGTTATTAGGGAAAGGTCAATATACTTTATTCCACATTTATCTGGCGCCTACTATAGTGGAAATTTAATTGAGTATAAAGTTCAGTGGATTAAAGTATCACTCATAATGACTAAGACATAACTAAAGTCATAACTCATAACTGAAGTACCTATTCATGTCCTTAATTTTTAAGTATTTGATTTGTTAATTCTATTTACATCTCTCAATAGATAACTATATTAATAGTTTCCTAAGTAATTTTACATTTCTTCCTCTCTCCTAACCTAGATACTTATCTTGCTGTGCCCGACAGGGTCCATATGAACCTATATGTTATTTTACCACCTAAGAATACATGTGGAATGCAATAAAAGTATTGAGGATTGAGTATTGACAATTTGTAGAGTAGCTGACATCGTGAAACAAGAATTAATGTCACTTGAATTGACAAAATATATGTAGCATCTGATTTTTAACTCGATTTCACATAGTAGAAATGGTTCATATAAATGCGTATAACCACCCCCCAAAATATAACCAACTATTTGAAACTCACTCTATACATGTAGATAAATTTGACAACTCCTACATTTCAGATCGGCGTGACATCAATTCAGTCTCCTTTCGGCTGTCAGACAGGCTTCGCGACCGGCTACTCAAGAGTGACTTCCTACTTGGATTGGATCCTTGGCAACATGTAAACGTTTAGCTTATAATAGGTTACTTCTAGGCAAGCGTGCCCCAACGTCGACCACGTCAATTAGACCTGACAATTTGGAATTAACGATTTATAAATAATAGCTTTGTAAGTTGTAGGGTCAAACTAAATTAACTAGTGAAACTACGCTGCTGTGATGTGTATCGCTATCTAATAATAACGTTAAAAACTTAATTTAAATTAGTAACTACACCCTCGGAGACCGTTGACCCCGTAGCTAAAGAAAATATGATTTTTTTTCGTCATTGAATATTGAGACACGTTACTCCTAGTTTCTCTAAATAATTTTATTTGATCTTTTATTTAAATTACAGTAATCATCACTTTTCGGTATCAGCTTAAGGGGCCGTTCAAGTATTACGTAAGCAGATTTATTGCAATTATTTACCCCCCCATCCCCCTTGTCAGCAAAAGTAAGCAAAGCTCTTACCCCCTCCCCCCATGCTTACGTAAACATTTGTCAATTAATGTATTGTTTTTTTAATTTTATAATGTTATAATTATAATTTGAAAAATAAGAAAATAGATTTAGGATAGAGATTATATTTTACTGAAACGGTATTCAACATAGAGTAAAGGACAAAAATATTATATCTTACTAACATAACAAACTTATTTTAAATTTTTGGTACATATATTAAATTCAAATTAACAGTCTTCAGTCCATGAAACCCGAATCCATGATTCTAAGTTTTCGATGACATTGGATTGCTTCGATTGCTGCTCAGTGTTGTGAGTCTGCTCGCTTTCATCCGATTTTGGAATGTCTACGTCATTCTCATCGAGCCATTCAACATCATGGTGCTCTAAATTTTGAATAATGCACATCAGTTCATTAGCACGACGAGCAGCGACTCTTACAGGTCTAACTTTCCTATCAGTGTGCGTGTTTACTTTCTTATGGATCTTTTCGATGTGACGATTTAGTGACTTGACGGAAGCATGATAAAGACCACACGTTTTGCATGTTCGACTTGATAGCCTCAATTGTACCGTCGGACAAAAATAATCGTATGGCATTTGCAGGAAATCTTTGAGTGAAGCACTTAAGCGTAGAGCTAAATTGACTGGAAGATTAAGAAATTGCCCTCCTTCATCTAAAACCAAGTCATCAACTGNGCGAGGCTTGCGCCGCGAATGGTTCGTCTCGCATACATCAACCTGAGGCATGCTACGGCACATGTATACGTGCGAACCATTCGCGGCGCACGCCTCACGATGTTTGTACGCACCTTTATGTATTTACAGAAAAGCAATTTTTTAATATTGGTTGAGTTTTTAAATGAATCACAACAGATTTTACACAGTTTACAATTTTAAACCACATATTTCAATAAAAAGACATATAAAGATTGTTTACATTCTGTTAAATACCTATTTGAATAGAGTATAGTTTTCTGTAGGTATATAATATATATGTATAAAACTGACATCCTGTATTTTGTGACCAATTGACGGAATCAATTATAAGAAATAAATCTATATAATGAATATTACCTCTATACTTTAAGATAGGCCATAATATTTTCTAATTAGCAAAGAGAAACTTTTTGGCGATTTCTAATATTTCTAGTAGGTACCTAAAATGATTTCGTCACTCACCTTAGAAAAAAAATGTAGTAAATTGGATTTATTCTTAGTCGCTGCTTGCAATTCTTCTTCGATTCTCTTAGATACAATAATATCTAGTTCCTTGTCGGATTTTGCTTGTAATTTATAATTTCGCCACACTTCGTTAACTAACTTTTGTACATTTTGTACTTTCGTACTTGTATGAGATTTTTTAAAACTTTCAAACAATTTTTGGTATAACTTGGATTTGTCTATTTGAAATGACATCTTATTTAAACATTAAACTTTGGATAATGGAATGAATGGTAACACAAATGTTAACTTGCTTTACTATGCTTACAATACGTCTACTCGCTATAGCAGCCAAACGAAACAATACACTGATAGAGGAAATTTAGACAAGTGAACAGCGCGCGGTAATTCCCTTACTCGGTTCTAAAGCGAGTAGGGGAATTACCGCGCACTGTTCACTAAATGTATGTATTACTTGCGGGAATCCCCGAAAATGCTTTTCGTTTTCAAGCAAAGACAATGTGTGGGTTGCCATTCGTGTAAAAAAGAAAATAACTACCGATGACGTAATCATCATCTAGACTCCCCTACCCCCCATGTCATCCAAAATAAGCAAAGCAAAGACCCCCCCGCCCCCCCATAGTGCTTACGTAATAATTGAACGGCCCCTAAGCATCATTTCGGTGCGCAGGGTAACTTTTAATTCATGGGCCATATTTCTGGGGTTGAAAGTACCACCCAATATTACCCATGAATTAATTATTAGTCACCCTGTACTTTATTGCGATAATATATTTCATGAAATCTATTTTAATTGAATTATTTTTTAGTTTTATTTAAAAATAAATTAAAATATATATACACTCTGTCAAATCTTTGTATTTTCATTAGAACTCGCTACATACACGGCTACTCGGAATAAATGAAAGAGAATTTAAGCGACAGAATAGGAAAGGCAAAATACAGGCTAAATTATAAATAGCTACCTATAGCACCTTGCACCAGGTTTCGAACGGGTTATACAACAGGTTTTTTTATATTTCAAAGTAGATTCCGGAAATTGGAATACTGCTGGTAATTCACAATCTCGGATATCTCTATAAATGACAATGTGCGCATTGTTATGGTTTGACACCATAAATATACAACGTGTGGTAACAGAATAAACCCAATGCCTGCAAAAGGGTCATTGTAGTCATCATCATGATCAACTTTTACTATTGGAGCAACATTGTACTTCGGGGAGAGTGTCCAGGAACTCCACGATCTCATCCCACCGGCCCCCTTCTACCATCGGACATCTAGACGCACTGCAAGTTACCATCCCTACCTTGTTGCTATTCCACCAATTCGCACTAAACGTTTCCAAACGTCTTTTATAATGCGCACAGCAAAGGAGTGGAACTCTCTGCCTGCGTCTGTGTTTCCGAACGCATACAACCCTAATCTCTTCAAAATTAGAGTGAACAGGCTTCTTCTCGGTAAGCTCGCTCCATCGTCGACTTTGTCTCTGTCATCTATGACCTAGACTAGAGTCAAGAGCAAACCCATATTAAATAAATAATAAAAAAAAAAACACTGAAAATGCGAAAAAATATCAGCTGAGATGTATATTTTGTCGAGTTATGTGCACTTTTTAAATGTATGGGGCAGTCGACTTTTTTTTCGCGATTTTGCAGTCGACAGCGAAACTCCAATTTTGATTCCTTAAAAAAGACAATTAAGTAGGAATATGATGTCCAAATTCATTAAATTTGAGTTACTTAACTATTGAGTAGCCTTATTAGTTTACGATTTTTTTAAATATTTCTAGGAAAAAAATGTCTTTTAACTTTAAGTGAATATCATTTGGAACAAACAATTCATTCATTATTTTTGCAATATTATAAATGCCTAGGTACTTGTTTTTCTTTTTTAATTTTGTTACAATTAAGTAGTTAAATTTTGCAAATATATCAACAGAAAAAAAAAACTATAAGGGATTCCAAATATGCTGCAAATCCTTTAAAATCTGATCATGAGGAACCCGAAATATTGCAACTAGCTTCTTTCCCGCAGCTTCGCTCGCGTTAATAGGTAAAGAGTATCGCAAAAAGTGGCCTATAACCGTTTCCAGGGTCCCATCTATCTGTATAGATACCAAAACTCATCAAAATCGGTTCAGCGAACTAGGAGGAGGTAGGAAAATAAACAAACGCGTGCGGCCATTTGAACATTTTGTATGAAAGGCAAGCAGGTCTTCAATCTGAATTTCTAATCGGAAATCCTAATCAGGAAAGCGTCGTACGGCCGGCCTTAAACTAAGCACATGGTTAAGTTAGAATTTATTTATTAATAAGCATTGATATGTCTAGGGGGTGTATACTGAAATGATTAACAGAATATGTACGGAGTAAGAGTTCGACGCAACTTGTAAGTTGCGTCGAACCTAAATAAAATTATTAGGTACCTACCTAGATATAGAAGCAAGGGAATGATGAATGAAAAACACATACCTACTTAAAAACTTTTTATTCAGATCCATTAATGTTTTTATAACCTTTCATTTTATCAGCATGCAACTTATAATAAAGGTCCCAGAATGCCATTCTATTGTGAAACACTCTGCTCTCTAGAGATATCCGTTTGTCTATGTTCAAATATGGCCGCGACTGATCAGCTGGCCGCCAAGTCACTGGGGTCACATCATTTATTGAAGGAGTCGGGTCACTGAAAAATAACAAGACTTTACTTAATTCGCGCGTCTGCGAAGACAGATGTCGATGTGATAGATTTTTTTGTTCAGAGTTCAAAATCTGCGCAAGTCGGTGTCGTGTGGATCGGATGCACTATTAGTTACCCTTCAGACAATACACGCCTCATGTTTAAGAAAATTACATTACATTATACTTAGCGCACACTCATCCATAGCGATAAACCTAGAACATAATTAGGTATAAACAACTAACTGTCCCGGCGAACTTCGTGCCGCCGCGGTATTTATTTTTCCCGTGTTTTGTTTCTGTCATTTAACAGAGATACTAAATTGCATATGCATACCTACTAATTAATGTATGAGAGTATGAATTTCCTTCATATTTTTTCTTTTCTTGAATTTTTCCGATGTTTAAATAGTTATTCTGCTATTCGGGGCAGTTAAATATAACAAACCAAAGATCTTCAAAAACGGTTAAAGCCTTCTTTAGTTTTAAATGGTGTTACTAACCCGACTTTGTTTAACTTTGTTTTGTTAAGGGTGATGTTGGGTAGTTGATTTACATTAAAGAAAAAATATTAGAATATAAAACTACAATACAACAAAATTTAAAAACAATCACTTACTTACCCATATTTAGCAAAATTTGTCCACATCGTCGTCAAGGCATCGATGACCTTCTGATCTTCATCACTAGGGGGCGTCTCCCTAAACCTCGACATGTCAAACAGGTAAGCCGTGTCATCCCCATGCGACGCTCCGTCTGACGTGAAGTTCCGTGACAACCTCGCCCTGTTGCGACCTCCTTCGTACGAAAACATGTATCTGTACACCCTGTTAGCTCCAGCTGCAATATACCGCTCAACTGATCGTTCAGCTGGGTAGTTGAAAGCTAGATCTGAACCGTAATCCAGGATAACACTCTGTAAATCTTCGTTTAAGTCTTTATCTCCGACGTAAAAATGTCTGACGGTATCCGCATCTGGGATGTCCTCGAAAACAAACGCTAATTCTTCTTCAAACTTGTAATTTCTATAAAAGCCTTTGTCAGAATCGTCTGCGTACATAAACTTGGCTTCTTTGTTGGTGTGTCCTATCATAATATCCATACCTCTGACTTTGGGGGCCAAATTCATCGGATAGTCCTTTAAAATTGCATCTTCTCCCACAGTTTCTACACAAGGTCGGGTATACGGATGTCTGTGACTAAAAAACATGAAATCATTGGCGGTTTCTATAACATCTAAAGGATCTTTATTAGATAGAAACTTAATAGCTTCTTTCAAATCGTCTCCATCGTAACCAAGTCTGTCGGCAATATTCAAAGGTATATTATCATTCTGTTCGGCTATCAGCCAAGTAGATAAAGCAGATCCACTTTGCAAAATCGCTCGATTGACCAGTCCCTCTGTACCTAACAGTTGTATATCTAAAGACATGGCTCCAGCCGATTGCCCGAAAGCAGTCACTCTGTTGATATCTCCACCAAACGCGGCAATATTGTCTTTAATCCATTCTAGAGCTAACACTTGGTCTTTTAAGCCTTGGTTGTTGTAACCTGGTTCACTGACACACAGAAAACCATACGGTCCAAGTCTATAGTTAAAAGTAACTATTATAACTTCATGTCTGATCAAAAACTTCGGTGACAAGTCCGGTTCGGATTTATGACCCCTTATGAATGAACCGCCATGTAAGAAGACCATTACTGGCAATGTATGGAGAGAGTTGGCTGAGTTTGGAACGTAGAGGTTGATTTGCAAGCATTGTATGCTGCCCATAGCGGCGTTGTTGCTGAACTGCGGACAGGCTACGTTGTCGTGGTACGCTTCGAAGGTGTGGTTGAAGCCCGGGTGAGGGGTCGCGGCCTGAAATATTATGGGGATGGGTTACTCACTTATCAGATGACATCACGCCTGTATCCCCTAAAAGGGTAGGGATTGAAAAGAAGTTTAGAAGAACGCTGACGCACAAATGTTTTTGAAATTCTGAGTTCATAACAACTCCTGACCGTTTTCGGCCATGGCGGCCACCTTCAAGAGAGACTAGCGCTCGGCGCGGGACATATCACAGTGCATAAGTGTGTGCGCAAACATAGATTCACTCCCTCTTCCATTATTCTCATAGTTCAATACTAGAGAGAGCTGGCGCAGGACCATAGGCTTAACGTGTTTTCCAAGACACGGGGGTGTCACAGAGAAATTCCTAATGGAACCCAATTACGCTGTTTGTCCGACCTGGGCATCCAACCCAGGACCCCACGCTCAGCAGTCACACTTAAGACCGCAAGACCAAGCAACGATAGTTACATTCAAAGACGATAATATGTACTCACCAAAAACGGATTGTTTTCATCCACTAAAGCATAGGGCACTCCGAGAAACATGGCGTAGTCGCCATCCTTACTCTGTAGTCCTCTGATCAAACCTCTTGGTGTTTCTACCAAGGGATCCACTCGTGGAAGACTCTCGATACATTTTACTAACAGGAATATTAGTGGCAGGGCCTTCATAGTGTCTTTTTGTTTGTTGTTTGAGGGAGTTTTTATGGTCCCTAAAAATAAAATGTTATGATAAGTTTTAAACTTCGGTGCATTGCGATGAAGGCAAATGTTTGATGTAGTGTAAAACCAATATTAATCTCTACTATCTGGGATAGATGGTAGAGATTAATATTATAAACGAGAAAGTTTGAACATATGGATGTATGTTTGTTACTCTTTCACGCTAAAACTACTGAATGGATTTTGATGAAATTTGGCACAGAGGTAGATTATAGTCTGGAATAACACAAAGAATACTTTTTTTTATCTCGGGACTATGTTCCCTTGGGATAATCTTGCGACATTCTCTCGGGCGGAGCCGCGGGCGACAGCTAGTAGAATATAAACTAGCTTGTCTATCAATTCAAATCTTTTTCGACTACATTCGGTATATACATAGGTAAACCATAAAAAAAAATCAAATCTCGTAACGCAGAACTTCTACAGCAACAAGTAGTAGATAAATTAATTTATTCAGTATCTAGCTACATAAAAACATTTTCACCTGATTACTCATAGTTAAGTAACTATATTTATTTTTTATAGTGACCGTAGGTACCTACTAAGTACTAATATTAGACATCTTTATTTTTTTGATAATTATAGAATAACTTGACAAACGCACGGCAACAGGCTTCAGGCCCTACTTGGCGGGGGCTCTACCGTGCCCCAGATATTGAAATACTTCGCCCGCGACATCGTCTACGCAGTTTTAGTACAAACGAGTTTCCCATTTTCACCCTCTAGATTGAATTTAAAAACCCCTTCTTAGTGCTCATATCATAAAAGGTAGCGTTGGGCAAAACTTCATGTTCGTAGTCAGTAGTTATGGCTGTGCGTTGATCTGTCAGTCCGTCAGTTCCATTTTATTTAAATTTAAATTCAGGTACCTACCTGAAGCTCCGTCTCCGGCACAAAACTTGTTATTTTTGAAGTAAATAGAAAATGTAACTATTTATAGAGATAGCTAGCTATCACGAGGATAATGTAATCTTATCGAGATGCTCCTGTCATTCACGAGATGAAACATTAACTGGCATCGTCCCTGACTTCGTACTTCATTCAATTCTTACACTTATGGGGCAACAAGCGGCAGTGTCTGCCAGCGGCTTGGCCCTCGTGAATGTAGCAAATAATGCCAAGGAAAGAAAACAGGTGATTGAGTAACAGACATACACCCATCCAAACTTTCGTATTTATAAGGGTGTTACTACATCAGTCGATCGATCGACATCGATCGACGTTGATCGATCGACATCGATCGACGTTGATCGATTGGGGTGGTAGGTTTGGCTGACCGAAAGAAGTAGAAACTATCGATCGACGTCGACTAATCCATTCTCACAATGATCAATGGCATCGATCGGCGGTCGATCAATTGTTTATTACTCGGTATCCATCGATCAGCCAAAGCCACCACACCAATCGTTCAACGTCGATGGATGTCGATCGCAGGCATCGACCTACGATCAATCGATTCGTGTTGTAACACCCTGATGATGGAAAGAAAACCACTTACGAAAATAAAGGTTTTTTTTATGGTAATTATCGGATCCCTGCCCTGTTACTAAACCTCCAGTATCTGCCAGCTAATTACTATATCGCAATAGCCGTTAGAGGTGGACAGTTGACATTGTGTTACTATTGCCGCTAGCAATTTATAGAAAAAATAAATTGAATATTAATGTAAGGGAGATCCGTAAAAGAATTTGATGATGTTAACGGTACGGAACCCTTCGTGTGCAAGTCTGACTCACACTTGACGGGTTTTCAAGTAGGTATCACCTAGTAACACTCTGAGAGTGACTAACTAGAGGGAGACTCATATAGATATAATAGGTACCTATCTTTTTATGAACCTACACCATGTCAAGAAGACAGATGAACAAATAACAAAATACTGTACCGATTTTGATGAAATTTTTATGGGACCAACTGTTCACAAAACGAAATATTTCAAATCGGTTTATAAATGCCGGAGTTATGAGGTAAAACTAAGTAAATAAGTACAATCGAATTGAGAACCTCCTTCTTTTTGATGTGTAACATCTTGCCTCTCACTCTCCTGCATCTGTGGGAGTGATTTCGTGAAATGGGACGAAAGTGTGTAACAGGAAACCGAGGAAGCGCGCGCTATTTGATTTGACCAATGGGTGCGCCCTATTCGATTTGGCCAATGAGCGCGCGCAGTGGTCGAGTTGGCTGTCAGTTGGTACTCTTAATGTTAATCTTGCTTTTTACCAAGGTGAGACGTCAGATGTTACACATCCCATGCGACTACTGTAAGACTCGCTGTTTTTTTTATTTTGAAATCGTTTAAAAACATTACATAGGGTGGCGACACGATGGACGTCCTTATCGCTAAAACTAAAAGCGATCTTTTAAAGACAACTTTTGGATGGATTTTGAAGTAGTAAGTCTAGTAATGAACAAAAAACAAGTTGGACAAACGAACATACATTTGAAATACAAGTACATTTGAAGTATTATAAGTAGTCTTCATGATTCTGCACGCGGATATCTTCATTCAGAATAAGTACATGGAACCGTGGGGGATATGTTATCTGGCCACTACAGATAACAGAGACATGGCTCCGACTAACAAACGTATTTAAAGCAATCTCCAATGATACGAGGGATAACAATAATACTTTAATACCTAAATTGACAATCCAGAACTACAAAAGTCGGCAAATTGCCCGAATGTTCCAAAGTATTTAATAATATTTATAAACATATTTACAAACATTGTAACCATTAATTAAACAGTGTGTGAGTCAACAGAAAAATAGAAACACAAAAAAAAAGAAACAGTAGGTATATCTATAAAGTTAATACATAAATCAACCAGTTGGATTTTGTCTACACCCTTGATTGTCCTATGGAGCAGGACCAGCATTCCCTACTCCCAACAGTCCCAACGCTGTCGGGCTCGGCGTTCAGTTTCACCGGCTGCAGCTGAGTACCAGTATCTTACGTGGAGCGACTGCCGCTCTGACCTCCACTACCCAGTAACTGGGTCACACAATACCCCGTACACCCATCCATGAAGCAACCTCGCTTAGCGCTGCTTCACCTTGATGACCAGAGATCGGAATAGGTAGACTATATTTACCTAATGTTCGTGGAAGTAACATAGAGTTGATAATACCTCTTCTAAAATCCCGGAATAGTCTACCTATTCCGATCTCTGGTTATTACTTAGCCACGAGCTCATCGTAAGTCGGTTATATTGCCCTAATTAGTCGCTTATTCCGTGAACTTTTTTTTTTAAGTGAAAACTTCTTTAGTCGCGTTGACCACTTTTTGGGTGAACAAAAATCATGGAACTCGCGTCTTCAATACCGAACGCTTACCATGAGCCATATGTATACCTACTGTGTATATAGGTATATGTACTTTTTGAAGCAATTTACAAGTTACTTAGTTTTCACTTCTATCCCCAGTCATCTATCAGTCCCCAAAGACTGCCCCGCATGTTTGCGACTTCTTCCGCTCCGAGTGGAGCGGAATTCTTACTGACTAAAACCCATTCGTTTTCTTTTGTAGTGTGCAGCATCACTCCAATATTCCTTCTAAAGCCTTTGGCGTTCCAGGGCCGCGGTGACTCTTTCGAACAAATTCCTGTACCTACCCTGGCGCACACTCATCACCTATGATTTCACCATGAGATATTAACAGAATAAACCGGCTATTCCTGCTTCCGTACTCATACAATTATGACAACTTTTGACATTGTCGCTATCAGTGGCGGATTCAGGATCGTCGTTGGGGGAGGGGGGTTATTGACCCCGCTGAGAGATTTTAGCAAAGAAGCAATACTATAAAAGCACATATAGTGGAGTGCCCGGGGAGTTTGACCTCGGAATCCAATTACTGTGAATTTATTATTTTCTCTTTTTTTCATAAGGAGGGTTAATCCATCGAGCCGTTCAGGCTGCAGAGCGTGCCAAACATTTTAATTTGGCTCCAAAAATTCTCCATTTTGTTTTTTTTTATTAGTTTGATATAAGTACCCAGTGTCACTCTCACAGTAAATACGAATCTAAGGACACCTCTCCATCTCCACTCCATCTTCATCTCGCGACACTCCATGTCGGAGTGTCTGACACTCGCGACACTCCATCTCGAAGTGTCTGACACTCGCGACACTCGATGTTGGAGTGTCTTTTTTTTTGTTTTTCGTTTTTTTTAAGGATGGGAAATCATCAAATGACTTCTTCCGCTCTGGGTGGAGCGGGAGGGCGTGTCAGACTCTTACTGACTTAAACCCATCCGTGTTCCTTCTAAAGCCCTTTACGTTCCAGGGTGACTCTTTCACGGTGAATCTTTCGAACAAATTCCGCAACCCTGGCAAAGTTGGAGTGTAGAGTCTGACACTCGCGACACTGCGGCGTGGATTGCCAACCCCCTCATCGCTGTCTGTCTTGCAGCCGCGATGAGGGAGTTGGCCGGCAGACTTTTCCAACTTGGTTTTGTTAGTAGATAAGTAATATTATTACAGACATACAAACCAAATTTTCTTCATCGTAGATTCTTTTAATCACTTGTTGCTATTTATTCATTTCGCTTACATACTTACTAATTACATTTTTAAATATTATTATCACTTATTATTATTTATCATAAAAACCAGGTATAAATTCGTATTACAGATAATAAAATTACATTTTGACAATAAGTTATGATTTAAAAATAAGATTACCTGGACCACATTGGAAAATCTGACTGTGCCTATGTTTGAAGCATTCTAGAGTAATGAAGTCCGGTCACCTCGTTATAATGTTTATATTTCTAGAATAGAAAGCCTTCAAAAACGATGTGTAAAATGTTTAAACTTTAAAGGCAACAAGCGTCATGTTTCTTATCTCGTAGACTCTAGTCACTATTGCTTGCTTCCACTCAATGATAGACGTAAAATGTTGGATATGCTGCTGCTATTTGATATTCTTGGTGGGGAGATTGACAGCATTGACCTTTTGTCATGCATAGTATTTTGCACGCAAAGATCTCGCACAAGACACACCCACTTATTTAATGTACCTTTACACCGTTCCAATTATGGGCAAAATGCTGTTCTGACTTTTTTTTTTTTTTTTGGAGCCCACTCGCAGTTCAGCACGCTAGGGCTGGTGACTGCTTAACCGGACTATCCTGTGGTGGCCTTAAATGACTCTAAGGCCCCCAGCCAGGGCTTACAAACTAAATTAAAACTACATGACCGCTCACTAGGGCATCCCCTGTGGGATACGGACCTCGGCTAGCGGCGTCATTTTGGGAGGAACAGCAAGGTACAGGCTGGGTCATAACATTATTTGGGGAGTTTAAAACTACTGGCTCAGCGACACGGGCTGGCTCGGTAATCAAAGGTCGGGAAGGATCTTTACGGGGGCGTCGCGACGGGCCCCGACGGCGGTGCCTGAATACGGAACGCGGTCTGTTTTTGTGTTTTCTAAGAGTGCTGGTTTCCCTACGGCTCTCTTGGATCTGGGTGATGGCGTCGTCGGGTTCGACGAGGGTATGCCGCGGGCGGCGAGTCCTACTGATCTGTGAGGGGGTGTATCGGGTGGCCGATGCGATGAGGGGATTTTGGTGTTTTGAAGCAGTTTCGATGAAACGCTGCGATAGTCGTTTCATGCACTGCTTCATTGTCGGGAGTTTGAGGTCGACATGGAGTCGTTCGTTCCTAATGAACCACGGGGCGCCCGTGGCCTTTCGGAGAAAACGATTTTGGACTACTTGCATCCTATGGATATGATGCGACTTTGCGTGCGCGAAGGTGGCGCACGCATACGTCGTTATGGGGCGTATGCACGTCGTGAAGATGCGCAGTTTACATCTTAGGGACAGCTTGCTGCGTGCATTCAGCATGGAGTGGAGCCTACCGAGAGCGAAAGAGGCACGCGAGCGTACCTTCTTTATGTGCTCACCGAACGTAAGTTGTCGGTCAAGGATCACGCCTAGATATTTGGCTTGCTTCTCCCAAGGGATCGGCTTACCAAACATGGTGATCGGGCTGGGAGTGGGTCTGGAGGAACGGCCTCGCGTTTTGTCAAACAAAACCGCTTGGCTTTTCTCGGGGTTAACTTCGATCCTCCACTTTTGGAACCAGACGCCTAGGGCCTTGGCCGATTGTTGGAGGACTCGAATTATGCACTGTACGCTTCTGCCGGAGCGATATATGGCCGTGTCATCGGCGAACAGGGCTAGGTGCGTCCCGGGGAAGGTCAGGATGTCGCTGGTATATAGCGTGAAAGCTAGAGGCGAGAGCACACTGCCTTGGGGCACTCCGGCGCGAACGGGATGGGGGGCTGAAAGCGCACCCTCGATGCGGTATCGAAAGGTGCGGTTCGACAAATAGTCTCGTAAGATGAGCACGAGACGATCTGGCACACCGAGTTGATATTGCTTGTATATCAGACCGTTGTGCCAGACCTTGTCGAAAGCATTCGCTACGTCGAAGAACAGGGCTCCTGTCACTTGGCCAACGCGGCCAAGTGACAACGCNGGGGAGTTTAAAACTACTGGCTCAGCGACACGGGCTGGCTCGGTAATCAAAGGTCGGGAAGGATCTTTACGGGGGCGTCGCGACGGGCCCCGACGGCGGTGCCTGAATACGGAACGCGGTCTGTTTTTGTGTTTTCTAAGAGTGCTGGTTTCCCTCCGGCTCTCTTGGATCTGGGTGATGGCGTCGTCGGGTTCGACGAGGGTATGCCGCGGGCGGCGAGTTCTACTGATCTGTGAGGGGGTGTATCGGGTAGCCGATGCGGTAAGGGGATTTTGGTGTTTTGAAGGAGTTTCGATGAAACGCTGCGATAGTCGTTTCATGAACTGCTTCACTGTCGGGATTTTGAGGTCAACATGAAGTCGTTCGTTCCTAATGAACCACGGGGCGCCCGTGGCCTTTCGGAGAAAACGATTTTGGACTACTTGCATCCTATGGATATGATGCGACTTTGCGTGCGCGAAGGTGGCGCACGCATACGTCATTATGGGGCGTATGCACGTCGTGAAGATGCGCAGTTT
>NDFZ01004757.1:0-12662 GCA_002192655.3 Mamestra configurata | reverse complement strand
TCGTTCAAGACGTATTGCACGTGATCAGTGAGAGAGTCGATCGCGGCCGTCGTGTCGGCGGCGGTCTCGATTAGATCGGGGATCTTGTCCAAGTGAGGTGACTTTGTGTCTTTCAGCATTTCGCTTACTCGACTCCAGTCAGTAATCACTCGGGTCGGGGGGGGTTGTTCGGGGTCCATGGGTCCCGATCTAGGAGCGAGCTCCATGACCACGGGCCGATGGTCCGAGTTGAGCTCGTCGATCGCTTCCACAGAGTGCAACCGTAAGTTGACATTCTTGAGGAGAGCTACGTCGAGTACGTCGGGGCGGTGGGTGGGATCGTGAGGGTAGTGAGTGGGATGCATCGGAGCGATCTGTTATGACTCGACTGCCTCGCTTATATATGATATATTTCAGTTATCCAAGGTATCTTTTCGTAAATTGCTAGTAAAAATACTCACCAGTAAGTGAATAATATTCGTATTTTGTTTACCAGTTGTTATATTATTCCTTTCCTTTTAGTTAAAATTTTATAACCACTATTTTTTCTTTTTAGCTACAATATTTAAGCTACATTTTCCACTACTTTCTAGTTTTATATAATGCATGCTGTGAAACTCTATAATAGGCTTCAGAACCCCATATGACATATCAGGCGCTGATGATTTAGTAGGAAACTATCGTCCTATATCTATCCTTTCGAGATTTGCCAAGGTTTTTGAAGCAATGGTATGCCCTGACATACAAAACTATTTTAAACATACAGCCACATACAGCTCTAAGGTTACTGACTGACATACTGATTACGCGCACGCCTCTAGCGGCGAATTAGAAGTTGCATAAGAACGACACTTGCACCGTTGCCAACATTAATTTATTACATTTTTCGAAAATCTAAGTCAAATTCCCCAATTTGGAGACAGCAAACCTACTGATTCCCCACAAAATCGCCTCAAGTTTTTTTAGAAAAAAATAAATAAGTGTGACTTCAAAGGATAAGGGTGGATAAGAAGAGGCATTTTTCGCCCATTACACATTCAAAAAAAAAAAGTCGTTCGTTCCGGTTATTTTTAAATGGATTTGTATACCTACAGATATAGTTTTTTAATATTTAGAGATATTTACTTAAGTCGTAGACTGATCTTAGTTTCGGTCGTTTATGGCGGTGTAGAGAACGTTAAAAAGAAACTACACTGGAAGTAATAAGCATTTTGAATGAAAAAGCAAAAGCACATTCATGCCGACGCGCGACGCAATGGTCGGGTCACTTGCCTTCAATTTTTCTATCGTCCAGCCAGCAATTTTATTAAGGCAACACTTGAGATTGGTTGTCAAACTGACAACAAATTTCAATGACAAATGACAACTGATTTACAAATATGCCAGCCAAATGTCAAAGTCACGAAATAGACGCGGATGCTCTCTTTTCGTAAATAAAACAATCAATAATTTAAATTTGTAACATAATTTTACTTTGAAATCTCTTGGAACAAATTTTAATACATACTTAAATTCTGCTAAGACAGAAATATGGGAGATTTATGCACGGCTTGCATGTGTACTGGACGAAATCTTTACTTTATTGGAGAGACGGGATTCTATCATTTATATTCGCAAATTTTAAATGAAATTCATGTAAGTATGATTGTTTTTGTGCTTTTTTATGTAGTTTGAGACTGTCAGATAAGTTTATAATCTAATGTAATGCATAAAATAAGGTAATACGGGACAGTGTAAGCACTTTGTTTCAGAAGAGTAATTGCTAAATTCGAGGTAATAAAACTTCTGAGTTCTGACTTCAGATTCACTTTAAACTAGCTTTTGATGGCGGTTTTGGCCGCGTGTTTGTCGAAAATTATATCTCGGGAACGTTCTGCTGGGATGCTAAGTTCTTGCAGGATAAATATAAATGTATTTACATTGTGGGCAATAGAAAATTTTAGAAATAAACAAGCGATCCGCTCTGGCTTCGCACGGGTGCAATGCTGATACTAAATATACTACGGTTTTAGAACTCTGGTTCCATGTATAGTAACATGGTACTCTGTCATGTCAGTGTTTTCGCGAAATCAACTTGAGCACATAACTTTACTGCTATTTATAGGCACGCGCCGCCGGCCTCCCGGCCGGTACCGCCGCGACCGCTATGTCCCTGCGTTTTAAAACTGTAATATCTTTGAATATATTCATTTAAATTACATGCTGTTAAGGTCCATACATATTGATCTATATTAAATGCACAATGTATTTAAGCTACTTAATTGGATTAGGATTAATGCTGTATTGCTTAAAATCGCTTCGTAAATAAGCCATTATTTCTCATAAAAAGTAAAGGATAAAAAATGGTTATTGTGGGTTATCCCTAAGAGATAGTCATATACCATCAGGGACTTTTTTGTAGACCTTTTAAAGGTGTACAATACTGTAGTACATTATTTTGATCTATCTCGTAGGGTTCAGCCAGCGTTTGCAATGTAAGCACAAAAAATGTGTTTATTTACAACATCACATTAGAAACCTGTAAAATTATCAGTGTTTCTCCACTATATTATGCATGAATTATACATATGAAACATCCTCCTAAAGCACTCTATCTATTAAAAAAAACAAAAGAGTAACTATGGAGTTCCTTGTCTGTTCTTCTCCATAATAATCTACCTTTGTGAATGGACAGTAGAGTCGTTTTATTTTTATACATATTCTTTTAACTGTAATGTTGACGTTCAAAAGTGCCTCTTAATGGCCTACTTGGAATAAACGTTTTGACTTTGAGTTTGACTCCATCTTGAGCATATTGTTTACCCCTCAGATATACGACTCGTCACCATTCTACATCCGCGTGTGTTGGGAGTGCCTGGCGCACCTGCGCAACTGGAGCAAGTTCAAGGAGCTAGCCAAGCACTCCTACACTCAGCTGCAATATGTTCAGCAGGTAAGGGCTCTCGCTCTACATCCACATAAAATATAGCCTATGTTTGGAGTTAATAATGTAGCTTTCAATTGGCGAAGAATTTTGAAAATTGTTTCAGTAGTTTTTGAACCAAATCGTAACAAACAAACAAATAAATCTTTCCTCTCGTTAAGATAGTTTAGACACGTTAACTCGCACTCAGCTGGTTTTTGTTTTAATTGTAGCTTGTATCATTTTGGCAGAAATCATAATGTTTATTTATGAGACAAGTTGGTAGGTATGTAAGTACATGGTTCACAATAATGTTACGCGCCAGAATGAATGCCGGGTACATAACGACATTAGTTACTACTAGCGCCATCTAGTATCGAGTAGCAGAACCAGTAGAGTCAAATACCTTCTAGACATTTCTATGCCAGAATATTCTACACTTCTCGATATCTGGTCAGTCGTCACCTGTAGTTACGAGTACTTTCCAGATGCTTCTACAGTAGAAGTTTCTGGAATTAATTGACCTATAATAAGGCCAGCATAGCCCGCGACCGAGTCATACCGACCGAGGCGGATTTGCGATACAAGCGAATACTTCGGAAGCGATCTTCAAGTGCGATTAAAGGGATCAGTAGTTGTGTTTTATAATTAGTGATTTTAAAGTTGTAATTAGTGTCGTTAAATTAAAGTGTCATTTTGGTTATTTGATCGGCTGTTTTTATTGTCACGAACCCCAAGCTCGTAACAATAATATTGCGCAAAATATGGCACATTTTATTGTATGCATTACTTATATCAAGTATGTAATAGGCAATAATATGTCATACATTGCCTACACGCGGGTTGAATAGAAAATCTGAATTATACAGATTGCCAGTAACACATACACATATCCCACGTATGTCCCTTATTGCAGAACAACTTCGCGGCAGACCCCCGCCCGCCGCACATCAGCGTCACCCCCCTGTACAACTTTACCATCCCCGAGCCGCCCATCAAGACAGAAGCCTGCGACCTCCCCTCCCCGCCGGGGGCAGACAGGCTGTCAGACGTGAAGACAGAGGAGCACTGCGAGCCGGAGACTTTCGTACATGAGCTGGATGTGCAGCGAGAGACACGGAGGAAGAAGGTGGAGAAGGTAGGCTCTACTGATCTACTGACCCGCTAAGGCCAGAGCCAGGGTTGCGGAATTGTTCGAAAGAGTCACCGCGGCCCTGGAACGCAAAGGGCATTAGGAGAACACGAATGGGTTTCAGTCAGTAAGAAGTCATTTGATGACATCCCATCCAAATCAATTTTTATGTTAATTAAAATTGAGCATTACTTTGTCCAACAGCCCGTCAAAGACAAATCCAAAAAGAAAATCAAGCCGAAAAGCGAAAAGGTTCCAGTTAAGAAGAAAATTAAAGAAAAGAAGAAGCGGTCGCCAACACCGGAGTCCCTACACGACGACCACTTGGGCGCCGCTGACTTGGATATAGAAGATGATTTTGATGTGAAAGATAAAATCATTGATGCTACGGAGACGAAGGAAGAAGCGGATGAGAAAGAAGTTCCTTTAGTGGAAGAGGTAAGAATAGTTTTTAGGGTTCCGTACCTCGAAAGGAAAAAACGGAACCCTTATAGGATCACTTTGTTGTTCTCCGTCCGTCTGTCTGTCTGTCAAGATCCTTTATCTCGGAAACGCGTGGAGGTATCGAATTGAAATTAAAACGATATACACAGGTCTACATTCTCTTGAAGCTGTGAAAAAATTAAACTTCTATATTAACGTAAAAAAAGATACGGCCGTTTATGCCACATAAAACGTATATTTCGACACTCTCAAGTGAACCAAAATTTATAGGGTTTTTTCCGTTGACCTAGAACTACGAAATTTGGCTGTGATCTATATATAGGGAAAAATACGAAAACTATACATTTGTAATTAAATCATTAAAAAAAATGATATTTAAGTAAGTAAAAAACTATTTTTGATAATGTGTACTTACAATTTTTTATAATAAAAATCTGTACGGAACCCTCGGTGGGCGAGTCGGACTCGCACTTGTCCGGTTTTTAATTTTATAAAGGACTATAATTTTCAACAAAATCAACCAATCTATATGTGTTAGTTATTAGTTTCGGGTGCGTTTCAAAACGTATACACTCATTCGGTCTAATTTCATTTTATTATCGTTCATAAGATATAATCAACGTGAGATATACCAACTGTTGATACTTATAATTTTTCTACATATAACATTTATTTCTTCTAAAACTTATTTAGTATAACGTTGTTTGATATAACGTTCATATAATCGAAAATCATTTGGTCTAACGTTTAATATACAGAGTGGAGACGACAATATGATCTTAAATGAAACTTCATATAAGTCATGATATTCCCAACCTGCACACAAAAAATCAAATGAATATATCCAGTAGTTTAGCCACAGGACATTATTTTTCATTTTAAGTATTTTCTACATGCTGTACCTATTGTAAAATTATATCAATCGTTTATTATATTAACTAACCGTTATATTAAATAAAATTATAGCTTCCATTGTTATATCTTGTAAATATTAGAGATTTTGTTGTTATATCATCTATTACTTAACCATTAGTTTCATTTGATTTGGTTTAGTTTAGTCACAAAATGTACCGAAAAACAGCATAATTTTGTCCGAATTGCAAACGCGCCCTTAACGGCATAATGGTGGATTATAATAATGATGCTACGAAACTATTCATGCGTGAGCACTCGCACTTGACCGGTTTTTTAAAAACATGACTACACCATAGAATCAGCAGCAAAAATGGCTGGGTAATCGTTTTGCTTAAATTTCCAAAACTAAGAAGGGGGCGTTGAAGTTTGTGGAGTACCTACTAAATCTTCGCGGGATAAGTGCTAGTAATGTAATAAACTTGCAAAGCCGAAAAATAAACATGACATGAACCAAACCGAACCGACAAACAAAACAACTTTATTGACATTGACACTATTGACAGCTACTTTACCACGCTATAATACGACACATGAGAGCTGACATGAGTTTCGCTTCTGCACCGTCCCCTTTGTATAGCAACGTTATTTAGCCGGGTATTACATTCGTTCACATAAAGGTTCACATTCATTCTGTTAATCGCGCATAGCTATTCCAAGTATAGCTATACGTTACATTGCGTGGAAAAACGACTGTTGATTTACTCGAGGATAAAATCGTGGAATAGATTATTCCCGGTATAGTTACTCGTGTAAATTCGGGTTTGGAATCTTCCAATCTTCTGGAAACTTCTTCCTGGCTTGCTGATTCTGACCCTAACAATGTAGGCAATAAGAGCCAGTTTTCGAGTAATTGTGTTGAAAAAAGAATTCCCGTTCTCTTTCAGAGCACAAGACTGAATGGCGAAGTGAAGCCACCGAAGGAGTCGCTTCTCAAAGAGACCCTCCCGGAGAGGCCGCACTGTGAGGAGTGCGGCAAGAACTTCAGCTCCAGGAAGACGTATAGGTACCATTTGAAGTAAGTGCGACACGACTATTAATGTTATTGAGTATTTCCAGTACAACTGGAATTCCATTCCCCACCGGAGCCTCTGTTTCTGGGCGACTTTAAGTCAAGAGTGAATTGGCCTTTTCTCCCATTTTCTAATAAAAGTAACAATTTAAACCTTTTGAACGCCTCATACACACATCCGCGTGCCCCCGACGCCAAGCCTCAAATTCGCCGTATGTTTTGTCACATATTTGTGACGTTTCAAAGTCAAAGCATTTATTTCAAATAAACTATTAACAGGTACTTTTGAATTGTCAAAGTCAGTCCGTTAACAACATGAAGCTATTTGCACGTTCCAAAGCGTAGATCTCTATGGAGAAGAACGTGCAAGAAACTCGACGGACACTCTTTTAAATCATTTTATGTTTACAAAAATCCTGGTAACATTAACCTTGTTGCTTCTATATATGAGAACAATGAACCGCTTGCTTGTCACGTATACGTGACAATGGCGTTCAAAAGATTAAACTGAAAGATACAGCTCAAAACTGATTGATTTTAAATCTATTTTAAGCATTTTTTTTTTATTACTTTGTTTTAATAACACATTTGGAATAGACGCAATTATAATTAATTGTTTTAAATCCGCGTTGCGCGTAAATGCGGGTTGGTTTTTTTTTTGCACAATATTTATTATTTATTTATTATTGGATACACCAACAGCAGTACATTTATACAACTACAAGCAAGAATCAAAAATCAAAATATGAGTGCTGGTATGTATGCCTATTATATGTATATACGACTTGCAGCAAATGTACAACATTCATTGTTACTGTCTAAAATAAAATAAAAATACTATCTAAAGAAAAAATATTAATTTCGCCCTATATAATTGTACAGATTATTTTGTCAAATTTCTTAACTTATATTAAATTACTGGATGATATTGTTTATGTACACATTTCTAATGGACGCAATAAACTTAATTTTATTTTAATAAATACAAAACGTGGGTTGGTTGGTTTTCGCACAACCAAGTCCTTATCGAAAATGTGGGTTAGTTTCTTTTAGCTGCACTAGGTCCGTGCACTGTCAGAACATTGCTTAAACGTGCATCTTGTTCCAGCGTCCTCCACAAAGGACAGAACCGCTACCCGTGTCCGCGCTGCGGGAAGGTGTACCAGTGGAAGTCCAACCTCGGACGACATCTCAGGAGCCATAAGGTGAGAGTCCTTCGGGTGTGAAGGGGTCTGCCTTCTTAAAAAAAAAACGTGATTTCCGTCGTTTTGATACTAAAAAATTGGCTGTGACAAAGGTCAGATCAGAGCTGTGATAGGCTGTGAAAAAATTCCATACGGACTTTTGGAACCCTAAAAATGACTTACAGAAGTTCAAATCAAGTCATTTTTCAAGTTTGATGCAGTTGGTAGCATTGGTTCGGTTCAATCTCAGATTGTATGCCACCAACAGCATCCGAATTCCGGTTTTTTGATGCAAGAATTATTTTTTTGCGACTAACATTGACGTTATATTAATGTTGACTTTGTCATATGAGCAGTGATCGGATGGTCGGGCGCTTATATACCTAAACTTCACTTTTATTCCCACGAAAGTATAATACGGACATGCTGTTCAGAATCCCGGATCCCGGAATCGTTCGAAATTCCTGAGGTTGCTAAAATATACAACATATACATATAAAATATAGTTAGAACTCGTTGTGAACTGTCATTGTAATTTTTTATAGGTATTCCATTTGTTTTGAATAAAATAAAGATATTAAATCAAAACAATCACTGCTATAATTTCATTAAATTTGTTGTAGTTGTTTTTACAAAATTGTTCAATCCCGGAAACCCGGGATTACTTATTTATTTAGAAAGAAATGTCCATATTATTCTTTCACGGGAAGAAGTTTGGTATAGAAGCTCCCGATTATCGGATCACTGCATATAAGTCACCTCTTCAACGAGATAGCACTCTTGCCGTAGTGGCGTGCATTTTCGTGGAAACCTTCTGAAAAAATGTTCATTTGTCTGGTTTGACATTATGGCACCAAAAATCGCTCTCTAAATCCCAATATTTTAAATGTGGCGACTGCTCATCTGACCTCCTCATCCCAGTAACTGGTTTGCGATATAATACCACAGTAAAAGTGTGACCGTTCGTTCCAGGCGCGAGATTCAGGAGAACTGTACTGTGAGACGTGTGACAAGCGCTTCGCGTCGGTGGCCACGTACCGCCAACACCTGCGCGTGTCCAGGCGACATGTGCCCGAGAGCGACTTCAGGTGACGAATTACACTGTTCAAATGCTTTCTATCTATCACAGGAAAATTGCAAACTCCCTAAGATTATAATAAATCTTCATAAGATTATAATTTCTCAATGTACATATTGTGAACAGATCATTCTGAATACAATAAATCCCATTCCAAAATATCCGTGTCTTATTGAGAAAATGCCATCTATCCCGCTAGTGACGAACTACTAACGAAATCCTGCATCGCAGTATCATAGTTTTCCGTGCGATTTGAACATATTCATACATATACAGATTTTCGTCAATCAATTTCATGCAACCATCAGTCACTGCTTTAGACGATAGGTTATCCGTCAGTCACAGCCGTGACTGTAGTTAAACTGACAGCAAAATCTACCGTGTAATGGGCGCCTAAGGCATTAAGTCCACCTCTGTAAGTATGAAATCACACTAATATTATCTCACTTCACACTTATTACATCACATCACATCACACTAATATTATAAAGGCGACAGTTTGTGAGTGTGTGTATGTTTGTTACTTCTTCACGCGCAAACGCCTTGACCGATTTAGATGACATTTGGTATAGAGATTGTTTGAGTCCCGGGAAAGGACATAGGATAGTTTTTATCCCGGAAGTATGTTCCCTTGGGATAATTTTCGACATTCACGCGGGCGGAGCCGCGGACGGCAGCTAGTAAATAGATAAATGTTCTGTTTTAGTTTCATGTGCAACGATTGCGGCAAGAAATTTGTGAACAAGACTCGTCTGCGCGACCACATCGACTGGGAGCACCTCAAGAAGATCAAGTTCCGATGCCAGCTGTGCAATAAGGTAGGCTTTATAATCAGAGATCGGAATAGGTAGACTGTATTTACCTAATGTTCGTGGAAGTTAGTAACAAAGAGTTGATAATGTCTCCTGTAAAATCCCGGAATCATAAATGCAATCATGACAATTAAAACCCGGGATTATTAAAACATGAACATGGACTTTCGAGTATTGTTACAAATTATTGATTTGAAGAATCAAAAGACGAAAGAGTTGTGCGAAAACAAAGTTATTTAATTTAACAGTTTTAGTAGGTAGGAAACTCTTAAAACATAATAAGATTCTTCAATTTAATAATTTTGTTCAAATGTATTCAAAGCGCACGAAGTAATTTGCAATTTATTAAATTCCGGGATACAATAGTCATGTTTATGATTCCGGGATTTTAGAGAAGGTATTATCAACTCTATGTTACTTACTTCCACAATTTTTTTAAATCTTGGGACAACTCACACATGGTCATCCGATCCCAAACTAGGCAGAGCCTGTGCTATGGCAACCAGACAACTGATAAACATACTTATATATTTTAAATACATACATATCATAGACAAATTCACAGAACAGATGATCATGCTCATCACACAAAGATTTGTCCTGGGTGGGGATCGAACCCACGACCTCCGGTTTAACAGTCAAGGTCACTAACCACTTGACCAACAGGCCAGTCAAATTTCATTAGGTAATTATACTCTACCTATTCCGATTTCTGCTTATAATACACAAGATCAATTTGACCTCCATTACCCAGTAACACGGTACCGCTTGCCAGACTTGTGTCAGATTTTCTGGCTCCTGAACACCCCTCACGACTACTTTCAGTCGGGGGTCGCCCATTAATCACATGAGGCTCAAAAAGGTATCACATCACGTGATAAATGGATGACGCCTTGGTTCGTTAACCAAAGTTTTGCCAAAAGGAACCAACCCACAATCTGTAGGTCTTTGTTTCTTTAAGTGATGAATGTGCACAAAATTTTTTCCTTGGGTTGAAAACAGTTATAAAAAATTCGCTTCAGAGATGTACATCCAAATATTCGAACGCAAGTCATATGGTTGCAAAACGGCCAGTTCTAATGAAATGATCCAGTGAACAATTCTCTAGAAAATACAAGCAAGATGTTGTTTTGTTACAGCCGTTCAAGTGCCACACGTCTCTATACGTGCACATGCAGAATGTGCACCGGAACAAGGAGAAGAAGGACAACCTCTGTCACGTGTGCGGCAAGTCTTACCAGGTGAGGACTGCCTTATTATACACTGACGGTGACACTGCTCGGTTAGTCTGTTCAGTTATTTTCATAGCGTAATGTCCTACGGTATCCTAATGTGGGGAAAGGCTGCTGAGATACAGAATATATTTGTCTTGCAAAAGCTTGCTGTACGTGCAATATACCAGCTAGGCTCAAAATTAAGACTTTTAAAGAGATTGGAATTCTCACGGTGGCATCTCGGTGGCTTTGTAACTTGCGCATTCGCAGCTTTCGTCGCCATCTGTGGACTGGAATGTGTACTAATATTTTGCTGTTCGTCATCACTTTTAGTTACTTTTTCCGTCATTGTTATGTCCGAAACAGTTTGCGTTTCTTTATTTTTACATCCCGCGTTTTTTGAGTGGTTTTTCACCATTTTTTTTGGTGTTGGAGATTTAGATGTACTAGCTATTTGTTTATAGTTCCTTCTNTGCTTTGTAACTTGCGCATTCGCAGCTTTCGTCGCCATCTGTGGACTGGAATGTGTACTAATATTTTGCTGTTCGTCATCACTTTTAGTTACTTTTTCCGTCATTGTTATGTCCGAAACAGTTTGCGTTTCTTTATTTTTACATCCCGCGTTTTTTGAGTGGTTTTTCACCATTTTTTTTGGTGTTGGAGATTTAGATGTACTAGCTATTTGTTTATAGAGGGAATTCTTCCGGCTTAGATTTTCAATTTCCTTCTTTAGGTTTGCGTTTTCAAGGCTTAATGTGTCGATTTCATCATTTGCACCACATAATTTTATTGTAAGCTCTTCAATTTGCTTCTTTAATTGAGTAACTAAATCAATATCATCATCCGATAAATCTGGCATACTGCATACAGTGCCATCTAGTGCGTAGTTTACAACACTATCATCCATATCGGAGGTCGAACGCGCACGCGCGCGTCTCACGGTGATGTTTTTGGTTTCACTCATATTTCAGCTATTTGTCGCTAGATGTCTGTTAGCTGAAGTCGATAAAACAGTTCTAGGCTTTAGTTCAGCTACTGTCCGCATGAAGTGCTGACAAGAAGTTTAAATTGTAGAAAAAACCGTCATAGATCTCTTATTGTTCACTATAGTTTTATCAAAATAAAGAGTATGTAATGTCACTGCATACAATGAACACAAACTTTACCGATGCGATGTCGAATTTTTCGTGGTATTATTCGGTAGAGTTGTATTTTTTACTTTTAGCTGTTTATGCACTGTCACTTTGTTTATAACGTTTGTTCATATCTAAACTGAGATTGTTCTTCATATCTTGACACTTGTACGATACATTGGTTGGTTAATATTCACTTTAACTCACAATACGTTATTGGTAACTTAGTATTTTTATTTAAATCAATTTACTAAAAACTTTCGGCGAAAGACTCAGTGTTTACACGACGGCAGCGCCATCTGTCCTCAACCCAAGATATTTGTTAAACTTAATGTTCTTTCTATATGATTTAGCTTATGACAGGTTATATGAGTTCATACAATATATATATTGTTTTTTTTTGTCTGACCGTATTACTATTTTCATTTTTGTTTTGACATAATCTACTCGTTACTGTCAATTTGTACGAGTAGACAGACGGTGACGCTCAATGACACGTTTTGTTGTATGGGAAGTGACATATCTACTGCCGTATCAACTAGTGGCGGAGGCGTCTCTGCGCTCTTGTATTCTAGACCCAGAAGGGTGTTTTCTTTCAGAGTTTTTTCAAACATACAAACTCACATACACAAACAGCCAGACCCGGAACAACTACCTATAGCCCAATATTTGTTCCGTGCGGGATTCGAACGCGCGACACGCAGCGCAGCAGCCAATCGCTCAACCACTCGCCAACCGTGTCGTCGAAATTTAAGATTTTTTGCTAAACAGTTGGTCTATTCGATTGTAGAATGCAGCCAAGCTGAAGTACCACATCGTGGCCATGCACACGAGTGAGACCCCGTACCAGTGCCAGCAGT
>NDFZ01004756.1:32635-149578 GCA_002192655.3 Mamestra configurata | reverse complement strand
CGGCGCGACGCGACGCGGGGCGGCGCAAGCGGCACTCGCGCGCGCCCAGGCACCACCACCAGATCAAGCGCACGCGCACGCGGCTCCATCACGGTCACTACCGATTTTCTTTTCTACCTACCAATCAATCAAATACCGTACTGCGAGATATCAAAATCTACCTTCCCTATTTCATGAAGTTTTGTTTTCATCAACCATTTGTTTATAACAAAACGTTTAGCTTGACGTAACTGGCGAAGTACTGATACGACTCTGACTTACCCTTCGGAATACAGGGGTTGTGTATGTTTTTTTTAACTTATTGTGTATTGAAACTATACAACGTGTAACAGAATAAACACAATACCACTTAAGGGGCCCCTTCACTCATAATTATGAACAACTTTTACTATGAGACCAACCCCGAAATCGCAAAAATAAAATCAGGTGTTCAGTACATTTTGTCGAGTTGTACACACATAAATGTATGGGACACTCGATTTATTATTCGCGATTTCAAGTGAAAGTTGTTCATAATTATGAGTATATGGACCCCTTAAGAAGTACTGTGTTTAATAGTATAAAACAAAGTTACTACCTGCCTGTCTGTTTCTCCGCTGTTTTCTTTTAAACCGATATTAATTGAAGATGGTTGTCAATTTGTACCAGAGCGAAGACGGACATAGCTATACTCTATCCGTTTAGGTAGTTAACTAAAGGTAAACAATCTTGATGTAACTTTTTACTTAAAAACTCAGTTTAAAAATGCAAGTAAAAACCAAAGTAAATACAACAGTAACGAATACTAAATCAATTGAACCATAAGTTTGAAAAGTAGTTTATTTGTTTAATATGAATTTCTGTAAAAAGACACATCAAGATTGTTTACCTTTAGTTAACTACCTAAACGGATAGAGTATAGTTCACTATTTAAGAAACTACTCGGCACTAACGAGCACTTCAATTCAAATACACTAATAAAAACAATGTTTTATTCTCTGTACAGTTGCACCAGTAGCAAAACCAACACTCAAACGAGGCACAGCAACTACCACAAATTATCTAAATAGGAAACAGGTAAGATTTCGTCGATATTTTACTTACTAATTGTGTCATCAGAATAATCCATGTCAAATCTTTTAATTACACGAATCGCTTATTGATAAAAAAGAAATCCGGACAACATAAGATCCACTGTGTTAATAATTTTTTCATAATTAAAATAGAACATTAAGTAAATAAAATGGATGGGAAAATAGAATAGATTCTTCTATTTCTGTCACGCCGTTGTTTGTACAGGATGGCGGGAATTTACTATGGCGTGACGAGCGAGCCATAGATTATAAATACGCTCACAACTCCCGTAATTCGAGATTTTAAAACAAATTCTTCTCTCTGTTTTGAAAAATCCCGTCCAGTCCAGTCTTATTCCTTATTTAGTAATTGTACTTTATTAGCTAGCAGATGATAGGCATTTCATTGCCTTCGAGTAGAAAATAGTGTCCCTTAGGAGTGTCTATTCCGCTATGTTAATGTGATGTTTGTATCTCCAGAGCATATCATCGGGCTCGAGCCTGATGATGCGCAAGCACTACATGGCGCGCCAGGAGCGACGCAAGCGCGGCCTGGCGCCCACCACGCGGGGCAAGCATCCCCGACAGACTAGGATGGGTGAGTTTATTAAACTTTTATCTTTTTTGTACAGTTATACCCCTTCTGGGACAAGTAAATGGGAAGCTTCGATGTTAAATCTGCTACCGAGTGTTGATCAACGGAATATTGGCATTAGCAAAAAGTCCCTATCTTACTTCTTTATACATTTTATCATAAACACCTGAAGTTTTCATCAACCTCTCGCCCTTATCAGCCCTGGGGTTGGCGTTTAGAGGTATTCGGAACTGCGTATCCGCAAACTCTTTTGAAAAGGGAGGACCTCCGACCAGGTACCTGGTCGGCCATTGTCCGATTATTGGTGTTGGGATTGTATTATATACAAATCACGCGGAGAACTTGTATATCGCTATGAAGTGTTTGTGAGTCTGGTCTATGGTATCGTTTCTATGTGGCGACATAGATAGTTGCTGGTGCAGCAGGCCTACCATACAATTCTACCACCAAAATCTGAAGGATTGCCCCTTTTTGCCATTTGTAGGATTTTTACCATCCATTTGCTGGGGAGTTTGTTGCGCCACTTCTTCCCAGCTATAACACTAGGAAGTGGTGACGGGCGGCCGTTTTGGGGGACTGTCTTTATGTAGAACTTTGACGTTCAAAAAGTGCTGGCACTCAGCCTAATTTGAATAAATGACTTTTGATTTTGATTTTGGAAGAAGTTTTCACACGTGTTGGGGTCACACGAAAAATTTACCTTATAGTTTCAAGACTTATTGTGTACCGTATTGTTCTTTTAACCAAGAATTCTTCTGGGGCATTAAACACTTACAGAGCAATAATGGCTAAACCATTTATTCCTGTTCTCAGGTCAGCGCTCAGCAGCAAGCAGTTCAGGCACGGGTCGCGGTGGAGCGGCCACCAGCAGTCAACGACGCAGCAGTTCATCATCAGCATCATCAGCAGAGGATGAGGAGGACTGTGCTGCGAATAACTGTCTCAGACCAACTGGTATGTGAACTTCCTCAACATTTTTTCTCATTGTGTCTACAGGCGGTCTATCGTAAAAATCACACACTAAAAACTTAGGTGAGGTAAGATGTAATTTCATCTAAAGCTAGGGGTTGACACCTCATCTTCATCTTCCTGACCTTATCCCATGTTTCTTGGGGACACGCAACACGTTGTTATCTTCCATTCTGTCCTGTCAGCCGTCACGCTATCACTAACTCCCTTTTCCTTCATATCGCTCCTCAAACAATCCATCCATCTTTACTTTGGCCTCCCTCTCCCTCTCCATCCATCCACATTGAAATTCATAACTCTTTTAGTTACATGCGTTTCATCCCTCCTCTTCACATCACCAAACCAAGACAAGTGGTTCCTTTCAACTTTTCCATCACCACCTCTAATCAATTCATTTCCCACTTTATACATTCTCGTTACTCCACACATCCATCTCAACATTGTCATCTCCACTACATGCAATCTTTTTTCATCGGATTGACACCTCACTTCTTGAAAATTCTGCCAAGTTGTTGAGGCAATATGTTTTTAAAAGCACCATAATCAGAATCCAGCTGTCATTCATCTTTGACTGTCAGAACTGCTCGAGACTGACAACTAGCTTTACGAAGGGGAATCTTGTTAGTTGGCTTGTGGAGGTCAGAAATGCAGGCACTCAGTGCAAAATATTGGTAGTCTGGGAGCCGTCCCCATCACAGTTGGGAAAAGGCAAATGACATATATACTATTTTCGTGACAATCGAAGAAGTCGGATTTGACCGCTGAGTAGAGTGGGACAGAAGATCGCTTTACCACTAAGTGCGAAAGAGATTTATTTCATGTCTCGTTCATTCTTACTAGTAAAGCAATGTTCTATGCCGAACGTTGTTGATCACGAACAACATAAATCATAATCATCTAAAAAGCCCCAAGAATATGCTTCAATATTGCGTTATATATAACGCTAACTTACCCCTTTTCCATCAACAGGCAAAGAAGTAGACTGGGTCCAATGCGACGGCGGCTGCGACCAATGGTTCCACATGCACTGTGTGGGGCTATCGCGAGGCGCACTCAGAGAAGATGACGACTACGTCTGCGGGACGTGTGCGCAGCGTGCAAGGGACTAAACCAACACGCCTGTGAGCTATAGCAAGACCTATACACCCTTTATCACCTGTTTATGGGTTTTACGTACCCATTTACGGGTCCTATCATTAATGTACGGGTGCTGTACAATCTTTTACTGGGTCCTTTACACCCATAGATGACGGATTAGCCGCGTTGGCATAGTCTAGAGACGGTATTACTTAAAATTTCTGGTACAGACGCCATTCTAAGCCGTAAGTTTCTATAATCCTTGGCGTCTTTAAGTCAAGATTGAATAGGTTAGTTCTAGGCAAGCGTGCACCATCGTCGACCACATCATCGCTCCCCATCTGGTGACATAGTGTGTAATAAATAAATTTTTAATAATGCCGCTTCTAGCATTCCGCCGCGGCGTGTCCGTGCTCTATGTTCGCACCCGCTGCCGGGTACTATGCACCCGCAGTGGGTGCGCGGGTGTGACGCACCCACACCAGGGGCCTTGCACCAGCCTTTTGAACAAGTGATACGGTTTGAACTGTTAAGTTATGTAGTTAACTGTCAGTGATTATTAAAATGTGTTTTTTTGAAATTGTAACTGGTTGAATTTTAACATGAAGTATGAAATAATGGGTTATGACTTTATGAGTAATATTGTTGAAATTGACTCAGTTGTTGTTACTAAGGAGTTGTGACAGGCTTGTATTTTGAATTGCAGTCAAAACTTTTTCGT
The DNA here is from genome assembly GCA_002192655.3 of Mamestra configurata. NCBI lineage: Eukaryota > Metazoa > Arthropoda > Insecta > Lepidoptera > Noctuidae > Mamestra > Mamestra configurata. The sequence goes on along the minus strand of NDFZ01004756.1, from coordinate 145,164 downwards.
TAAAACTCGTTTTTTCATTCATTTTAATTAGTTTTCCATGTCGTGAACAATTAATTAAAATGAATGAAAGAAAACTTATAGTAAAATATGGGAAACCAAGGTAAAAACAAGCGTTTTACTGTAACTTAAAATGTTAGCTATTTCACAACTTTTAGAAAACTCAAATACATGTATGGAAATGTCCGAAGATAAGTAAATAAAATATTGACGTTCAGAATATTTCTGATATATAATAATATAATACTGAAATATCGAACTTTGTTGGTAGCAGAAAAAGGGAGTTCCGAGCGAATGTGATACATAATAAGTTCCGGATACACTTCAAAATGGCCTGACATTATTAAATAGCAAGGTTGTCAAATAGAAAAAAAAGCAATAAAATAAAAACAATATATCTTGTCTTGAATCCTAACTAATATTAAATCGCCGAACCGGGTCAAAAGATAAGGTATTTTCATCCTTATGATTAACCACAAACCTTTTTGTGGTTGCCAAATAAACCTACATAAAAACATTTTATATCATAATGCCATATACAATTGATTTAACTCACTACAATATTCAGACAAATCTAATTCGAATTTTACGTGACCTGAAGTAAGGCTAGGAACATACGGCACTAGTTCTAGTCGCCTGACTTACCAGAGTTAACCGGTTACGAAAGTAACTGGTTAACTCTGGAGCGGAAATGGACCTCGTTGTGTCCCAGTCCTAAAAGGCAAGAAATTCCAACTAAATGTTTATGAAATACTTGACAATCTTGCCGATTAATATGTGGAAACAGCTAACTAAGGAAATTGGAAATATCAAAAGCCTCTGTATTCTAGTTGATTACATTTGTCGTATTCGTTCGCTTCTCCCAAGTAAAAAAAAAGTAGAGAGACACACAACTAGGAAAAACTGAATAAAGCACTTGATTTACAAGACACTGTTAAATTTGAAGCTTATCACCAATCGATACGATTGATTTCACAACGGAGACGTTCTCATGAACTTGTTAAACGCAACGCATTTACAATCAAGTAGTACAGGAAAATTATTTTGCGATGTAAAAGTGAGATAGCACGCAAAAGCCATGCGATAGAAAGAGAGAACGATGTCTGTAAAAGTCACCATCGCAAAATGTTGAATCTGTAATTTAAAAGTAATTGTTTTTGAAATTATCTCAATGGATTTAAATCAAATCACGGCTAGGATTTGCTATGACACAAAAAACTCGTCGAAGAGATAAAGAAAGAAAGAAAGAAAAATAGTTTATTTGGCACAAAGAAAACTTATATTACTACTACTTACTTACTTTAAGTTATCTATGGGGAATTTCCAGATTTTTCTGGCTCCTCCGATATGGTTGTCAAGTATCTACGAATGACAGCCGGGACCAAAGGCTTTACGTGTTTCTCCAAGGCATGGAGGACTCACGGTATGTACTGGATGGTCACCCATCCACAGAACGAACTCGGACAGATTCGTGCTACTGTTATTATGTAGCCAAACAAAGGCCCTGCTGCCTAGACGATTGTGTCATAACAAATACACGCCCATTAGTCAATCATTCAATGTTTTAATAGATTATAATTCAATTTTTAACTGTTGTTCAATGTTTTCGCCATATTCGTGGGATTAGTTCGTTATATGGACGTTAGAGGTCGGTGTTAGTAGTGATACCCCATCCCTGGAGCAGAAGTGGAATGGTTACTGTGGTGGTGGCCAGAGGAATATGTCTTATCAATGTGTCTTAGCTATGGTGCCCTAGGATTAGAGAAACGCTTTTCGAAGTCTGGAAAAGCCATAGACATTCAGGGACATGTGACAGTCAACCAGGTTCTTACTTCTTTATGCCACAAAAAGCCAAGACGTCGCCAAGTTACGCGACTCGACAACTCAAAAAGTTACGCTCGTTTTTCCTCACCCTAATGCGTAAGCCAAAAGTCCGCAGCTCAACTGCACTGCATTTTTTCGCCGACAAATTCAACAAAAAAAGAATGCGATGAACATTTTGCAAATGAAAGTAATCTAAATTAAGCAAGGTGCAGTAAAGACATTCAATATTTAAACATATTCCCCAAGTTAATACCAAGTTTAACCAAAATATTATGATTCGCGTTAATAACTAACACGTGAAACAAATATGAAAGCCACCACTACAGTAACTATTCTAACCTTTAATTAAATACCGATGTTAAACCAATGTTATTGTTAAAGATATTAGCAAAATATACTATGTCTCTCTCTTCAAGATGTTGGTATCTTCTGAAAGTGACGCAAGCGGAATAGGTAGAGTAATTTTGATACCCGAAGGCGACGCAGACCAGGAGGGTAATGTTTTAAACAACTGACAAATAATTAAGGAACCGGGACTGGGAAACTTGTAAAATTATGTATAATATATAAAATATTGTATAAAGGACTAGCTTTGTATGTACGGAGAGGATCGTGAACCGTGTAAAGATAAATGTAGTGAAGTTTTGTATTGTTGTCTAGTCCTTAAACGTTTGTTTGGTTTAAATTCTTAAAAGAAGAATCATCTTTTAAATGCGCACGAGCAAATTAGTACCAAAAAGTACTTCTTTGACTTAAAATGGCAAACAATCATGAAGAACTCAGAAATAAGCGCGTCAAAGTATGTATGGTCGTCTCTTAAGTTTTTAAACCAAACAGCTTTTTATATATACCTAGCAGTAAAATATATTTCAAACATTTTCCAGTCCTGTCAATGTTAATATTGAATGTAGCCAAATATTTTGAGATTTTATTTACTAATTTTGTATTTTATTTACGGCGTTGAAAATTAGTAAATCTTATTTCTTTTTTATTATTTAATCATTTACTATTGTAATTGTATCCTTAGTCTAATTCTAATTTAATTTCGATTTTGTATTTTTAAAGATTTTTTTAAAACCAAAATCTTGTTTACGACTTTATTTTAGTTTGGCAACATTCAAGTTAATATTACAAGAATGCTACAAGATGACAAGGTTAGGCGAGAAATTTTGTAAATATTTTTTAAAAAAACGTTAGCGACAAAAGTTTTTTAATATAACGGAAATTTTGCAAGAAACTGATAGTGTAAGTAATTGGTGTGTGTGAAAAGTGTGTCTGTGTGTGTTTATAGGGCACTGTCGAACTATCGGAAATCACCATAACTTAGCTAAATATCCGAGTTTAAGGAATACAGGATCGCATACAGCGCGGATAACTTCGAAATTTTCTATAAAATTTGTGTAGACGGAATTTACAGAAAAAAAAAATATTTCAAGTATTAAAGAGCTGAATAGTTACAATTCACTTTTCTATAACATTTTACACTGTTACACAAAAACAATTATTAAGTTTATGTAAAATATTCGTGGTTACTCTGTAATTATATTGATCTGTATTTCGAGATCGATCAACATAAAATTAAACTAAAATAACTAAGTAATTCTTCACTGTAATTAGTACAAACTATGTACAGTTTTTAATGAAACACACAGAACACAAAACTTCAAAAGATACTTACGAAGAGAGTTATTTATCAGATGAATAGAAGCGAGTCTTTAATGTTGATAGGGAAGTGAGAATTTCTACCAATTTCTACCATTTGTTCACCTCGTAAGCTTGAATTCCAAGACCAATTAGTAATCTATGTGTAACTGCTTCGTATTGGTCGAAAGCGTTTATCATATTGTAAATAATGTTTAAATGTAGTTCGATGTATGTATATTGAGGCGTCGTCGCCAATCTTGTTAGTGTAACTTTGTAAGAGCTTGCGACCCTGTCGCCTAACCATTTGTAAGTAAATAGTAAAGACAACTGACACCACACAACGTGCGACGTGTTTCACTTTAGTTGTGGAGTGTTAGTCGTCTCTAAACGACATATTTTTACAGATATTAAAAATGTCTTCGAAGAATTTTGAGGAATATTAAGTATTTTTTGACTGAGTTAGTATCTGTTCTAATATGTTTCAATGGAGAATATTTATGCACTGGCCTTTCTTTTGTGAATCAATGTTTATATAATAGTTTATTATAAGACGATTAAATAAATAAATAAAGCTAATACCTTACCAGATATTCTTTTTACTATTCCACTTTATTTCTGGCTCAATCAAACTTCAGGTTTAAATAAATACACATACCTACACGTTATACGACATATCCAATAATGTTTAAAAGATTTTAAAGCATAATTTTCTACCCAAAAGCACTCAAGATATTTTAAACTGAACATTTTGTTATCCTGGTTTATATGAGTCTGTGATGGCTCTTTATAAATAAATGCACAAAGTTAAATCTTCACACAAAGTGTATTTATGAAGACTTATCAGCTTCCAGTACACATTTAAATATTCAAATGCCATGATTCAACCAATATCTTGGCCAAGGCCAGTTGGCCACATTCAGATGCCCAACATATTTATAAATGCGACACTTCAGTTTATAAAATACTTCAAAATATTTTATTGTTTCGAATAAACAAACAATTTCAAAGATCAGATTTGAGACCTGAGTTTTGTATTTATTTATTTGTGTTTGAATACATTTTACTCCTTCCTTTAAAACCTTCTTACACGGTTAAAATGTTCATCAGTTTATAAAATACCATTCTGGTAAGGTATTTAATAATGTTGATTTATGTAGCAAACACCCGCTATACTTATACGGTAAACAAAATACATTATAATATGCTTAATGTAGGGACCTACCGGTACGCGAACACAACTCTGCATACAGACTCAACTTACTCAAATATTACTATAATTTACATAATTATTAAAATTGGGAAAATGAGAACTAATTTTATTTATTGATGTATAAGAAAATACTTAATATAATTTATGATCATTGACTCATCTTCATTTCATATTGTAAAATTTAATTCACATTTCGATATCTTTAACATTATAATTCTCAATTAAAATTATCTTTAATTTAATGAAATTTCTAGTACTTAGAAGAAAGTAAAATGCGGAGTGGTGTCGTGTTACCTTACTGCTTTTCAGTATGACAAATTGTAAGCCAATATGAACTTTATAGCTTAGTGGACAAGATTCATATTTGTTACAAGACGGTTCGCCGCCAGCCATTTAGCGCTAAGTCTCAACCGATATATTTGAACGTTTGGATGTTGCTAGTTTTAATTGTTAGATGTAGTTGGTTTGACTATTACTACAATGAAACTAGAATCTAATAAACACTGTCCTTGAGCAGACCTAGCGTAGTACGGAGTTTCAATGGAACACGAGGCCAGTTTATACTGGTGTTTATTACCACTGGCTGGCCTGAACTGGTAGGTAGATGTGTCACAAAAAAATCGTGAAATTGGTTTCATTTTAAATACCTTCTTTTCGATTTATTGTTTTTATTAATATATTATTTTGAAATGTAGTGCCTTGCCGCTTTAATAGAGTAATTTCATCCATGCAGATCGAAAACTAAGGTATTGTCATGAATACTACGTCTTTTATTGATAGAAAAGTCCGACCGAGATGCCCAAATTGAGGGTCAAACTATACTACCATTTTTTAAACCTGTATTTTTCATGAATGGGGAAGGGACTCCGTTATCCGCATTTAAACCATTCGGTCTGTTGTGCGTGGTTTTCGTGTATGGTTTAGCCACAATCTCCTATAAACGTAGTCAAACCAAATGCACCTATCAAATGGCTGTTACACAAAGTTGACCGCATCGTGTTGATCTCTGCCAGCCCCCGATCTGATGTTATGTTAATGATATATTTATGTATGCCCGATATTTGTGCTCGCCATGGTTTGGTGAATAGTGGCTTGTCCTATAGTACCTAACAGTTCAACGGTTTAAAGTTCAAATTGTTTAGGGCAGACATTGTATTGTTTGAATTTCAACTGTCAGCAGTTAGCCGAGAGTTGAAAATCCAAAAATGGTCCAAAACTAACATTGTTTTTTTTTTAATGTTGCTAGAATTTTTTGTAATGAAATTAATTGCTTATTCAATATTTAATAATTGTTTTATGAAGTTGTATTTTTAATTGTGAATGAATTAGAAAGTGTAATTTAATATAACTGCTCGTTGTTTAATTATTCATGTGTTGAATAATTTTGTTGACTTAATTTGGCACATACTAAAGCGTTTTAAAACACACTGCACTCAGTGTTTTTAATGGTATGAGTCTTGCTTGGTTCAAATGTGTAAAACGTTTTGATATAACAAGGGTGCCAGCTAAATGTCAAGTTAACCTAGAAAATCTACTAAAATACACACCGTTTTTATAGTTCAAAATTACCCTCCTATTCGACCAAACCATCGACTCGTGCGCAACCATACTGTACAGAAAATATATTTAGTAAAGTGAAAGTCTTCGTTCGTCCAACAATACCGGCGGGTCATGTACTATACCTGATAGTATTCTAGTGTAAAATTAACTGTTTAAATGTATATGAATGGATGCCAGCCCGTATCGTTGGACAGATCGACGTATTATGTAAAAATCCAAATAAATATAGAAAATTATAGAAAACGGTCTTGTGTTTTTATTTTATTTAAAATGATTTTTAGTGGTAACCAACGGAACCCTAATACTAATCTAGAGTCCGTCCATCTGTCTGTCACAAGCTGGTTCTCATGAACCGTAATAGATACGCAAATTAAATTTCAACAGTGTATATTTCTATTGCTGCTATTACAACAAATGATAGATAACAATAATACAGTGGAACCCTGGGTTAACTGGGATCCAAGGGAACAAGAATGATTTATTACTTGTAGAGGGCTTTTCATTCCCAAATAGGCAGGTTAAAATTACAGTTATCGTATTTATATTAAAGAGGGTCCCACTATGAGATAGTATTGATAAACAGAGCAAGTATGGAATAACTGTTTGTAAACAAGCGTGTCATAACTTATCTAAACCTGATAAATAGTCTCACTTATACGGGTTATTGACCTGCGAAGTCCCAATTATAGAGGCAAACATCGAAAAAATCTCTGTTAACAAGGTTTGAAAATTCCCAATAACGCCTCTGTTACTGGGAATTCAACGCAAAAGCGGCGGAACCTCATTGTAATGATCAATAACAATCGGAATTTACGCCACCTCTTTACATTTGTGTGCGTAAAGTGTAAATAAATAAATAACAGAGGTTTCCAACATATCCAGGACCCACATAACCAGGTTTCACTGTAAGCATACAATTAATGCCCCCTTTTACAAGATAGTGTTTTTTTAGTGTTCCGTACCCAAAGGGTAACCAACGGAACTCTATTACTAAGCCTCAGCTGTCCGTCCATCCGTCTGTCTGTTAGCGGTCTGTATCTCAAGAACAACAATTTGAAATTTTTAGTGCGTAGGTATTTCTGTTGCTGCTATAACAATAAATAATAAAAAAATAAATTAAGTAATTAAAAAATAATGTGGGCTCCCATACAAAGAACGTGTTTTTTTCGGTTTGTGGTACGGAATCCTTCGTGTGAGAGTCCGACTCGCACTTGACCAGTTTTTTTTTTGTTTATGGTACGGGTACGGTAACCCTTTGGGTGTGACTGCGACTGGCACTTGGTCGGTCGCATCATGTTTTGGACTCTTCTGAATAAACAAATCAAAGTATTAATGGATCGATCATCATTAAGCTATCTCAATTAATTCAATAAGCATAATAATCTGCTTATACGTGGATGATAAAGCTTTAGCAACCACTGCGGTTACGTGGCAGTAGGCGGGATGGAAGTGACGTCACAAAAATGCATAGTCATTTCATGAGAACTGAGAGTGCTGTATAAAAGATTTGATAAGGGTTTGGTACACGAATCTCCCTGTAAAACGAGGGATCTCACCTGAAAAAAAAACTGGCGCTCTGGGAGTGCCAACAGAAGTGAAAACTTGAACAAAAATGCCCAACGCGCCTCGCGATCCGCTACCGTCGCTACACGCGCTGCATTGTATCGTAGCGAATCGCGTAGTGATCGATTCGAGATATTAAATTTCAAAAATCTAGAAAACAAACTTACCCAATCGCAAAAATTACCGAAATTTGGGCTCCCTTTACAAAACCCCGTAGAAAGATCCATAAGACCTAAAACATAAAAAAAAAACTTAAATGAACCCACGTTTCCCATACCCCCACTACTAGTAGAATACTACGTTATACACAGAGGTGTCGGTTACGGTAACAGTGTCGCGAGTTAGATGGTTTTTTCCTGTCTCAAAAATGAATATAAAAAACTGAAAAAAATTTTTTTTGAAAAGGGCGGGCAATGCACCTTTAGTACGTCACAGGTATCTATCACAGATGTCACTTGATGGGAAGTGATTCCAGCTTGGCATCTATGGAGGTGACGCCAGCTTGTTTGTCATTCTATGGCACAAAAAGATGTTGCGGATATAAAACTCCAGGGTTGCAGAATTTGTTCGAAAGAGCCACCGCGTCCCTGGAACGCAAAGGGCTTTAGGAGGAACACGGATAGCTTTTAGTCAGTGAGTCTGATTCCGCTCCACCTAGAGCGAAAGAAGTCATTTGATGACTTCCCATCCTTAAAAAAAAAGATAAAAACGTAACTACCACCGAAGTTTAGACTCGGCCCTCCTGCCTTGGAAACTTTGGTTGATACTAAACCTACTAAATATATAGGTAAGTACTAAGACTTTTGACAGGAGCAAAAAGGAGAGGCAGAATGTCTGATGATGTCTAAGTTTCTGTGATAGTCTTACTTAAGTATCCTTTGTTACTTGGGGTCGGCGCAAGACATTTTCTCCTTCCATTCTCTTCTGTTAATCGACAAGCTTTCATTTACTCCCTTTATTTCATAATATTCCGCATAAGATCCATCTTTTCCTTAACTCCCTCTACATCCATCTACATCTATATTCATCGCCCGTTAAGTCACGCAGATGCTTATCCAGCTGTGGGTTATGTATTTCAGACGAAAAACAAACCGAAAAATTCGTCATAAGTAACTACCTACATAGAAGCTAAATATTACAAAAACGCATAATCACCCAACAACATCTGTGATAGTTATATATACTTACCTACCTACATACAGGAGGAAAGTTCTATCTAAGTATAACGTATCTATTAAACACCGATACGATCTATTTTAGTCGCAAAACAAGTAAAGTACACACTTATAGGTGTCAATCGATTGCAAATCGCTTATCTGATGCTACAACAGCTGTTATCATTGATAAGATTACTGCTCTCCTTTGTCTTGTTGACTTTGATGATTTGCTAAACAAGTGAGTTGATAAATCATTGAGAATATTAGGCTGAGGGCACCTTTATTTAGATAGGAACCTCACTCTGAAAGGAACGGCTATGGCTTAACGGATAAGTTGTTGATTTGGCCGTTTATTTTGCCTTTTTTTTCAATCGACCTACATATATTGTCGGGTAAAGGACTCTTCCCGGTGTGCGCCTGAACGCTTTTAAGTCATCACGCCAGCGTTTCCTATGCTCATTAGCGATGACACCCGTCCCCTGGCTCCCATGTGAAACGGAAGCTTGTGTTCCATAGCACCTAAATAATCACCTTATTATTAGATACCACTATCCCGGTGAGGCTTCAAAGCAAGAGGGAAACGGCATCTTCAACGCTTGTTCGTTTCATCGTAGACCTCATAATTTCATCATTTTTAATCTGACGAAAACGCGGTCAAGAGCCAGCTCATACCGAAAAATAAAATCAGGTAAATATCGCTAATGAGACGAACAAAGACAAGTGAGTTGTGTTTAACAGTAGTTTTCAAACTCACCAGTTACTCTGCTGATTATATTGTTGTTGTTTTCCCACTTATTGATACAAGATCATTTTATCGTAATTAACAAGAGGTTTCAATTGGGTACTGGTAAACAATATCCGCGCTTGTGGACACTTGTGGCCAAAAGCACCAGCTGACGAATCGCTACTTCGCTAGACCTGCAGAGGCCAGAGCTCTACTCCTTATAACCGGTGACGTAGGTATGTATACCTTCAGCGGCCATAATAGCAGACACAACAGTAAAACAATGGCGTCACACCCGATTAAGTAAGAAAATAAAAATGGCATGGCATGGCATTAAGTCCGCCTCTGTACATTTGTGTGCGTAAAGCGCTAATAAATAAATAAAAGCAGTGGGTACGTGTATGTTAAGATCGCAGCTGGTATCATTCTGTATGTAGTTTCTGCTTACTCCATGGGAAAAGGTGTGAGTTACTACCACCATACTATAATTTCAACCGAAAAACGATTATTGCTGGTCATACCCCCCTCAGCGTCGTCACATGTTTCGGTCCTGAGCTTCTCGCATCTAGCGGACTCCTGCGGTCCTCACTATGAGCACCTAGACTTCCCGTGTGCCTAATCTCGAGCTGTAGGTACACGTCGTTGACTACCTACACAGATCATAGGTGATCATAGGGCCATCTATCACTTCACAGAGATAGATGGTTAAATTGGTATGTATATGTAGTTTAGATGGTTTGATTCTCAAGTCGGGTAAATAAAATGTTATGGCATGGGTTAACCCATATGGAACTTATCAGAAGCAGCGCGGAAACTGAGTTTGTGCCTGGTTGTTGGTCTTACAACAACCAGAAGGGAGCCTAAGACCAATACCAACAACCAGGCACGAACTTGGGGACAACAAGGGACTTGAACATAACTGGCAAATGTGGGTGCTGGGACTCCGGTGCAATTCTGCCTAATCCTTTGCGGGAGTGCAGGCGTGATGTTATGTAATCCAAGTTTAATGAGGAACTTTTTTTGTTATCTCATGATCAACTGATTAATAAGATTTTACTGTTGGCATGACGTTTTTATGATAATAAAAAGGAAACAAGTAATCAATCAATGATTGATCTGCAACACCTGTAGGTACACAGGGGGTCTATCAAATTTAAAATCAAACGAACTTATTAATCTTATATTTACGAACACAATGACACATTGTACACCACACAGCAGCGTGCTCTTACATAAAACTTATCGCAACAATAAAAATTGTACTATTGTAGATAACGTATCTACATAATATCACTCCAAATCTTCATGAAAGCGTAAAACAATTGACGATTATCTTGAAAGTCCATAACCTAATGTAACAAAGGAGTGCTGAGTCTCCGAGCAGATATTTTCCTCTTATAAGTAAGGACAGGACAGGACTGGAACACCATCCGCTCTTCAATCTCCTGAGGAGCCAATGGCCTGCCTCTAAACTCATCCTCGATTTGTTGCAGGGTCTTCCCTTTCGTCTCCGGCAGAAGAACTGAGATCACCAGTAAACAATAAGTGAGAAGAGTCGCGTAGATACAGTACGTTCCGTATATCCCCACGCTCTCAACTAACCCTAAGAAAGTTTTAAGAACTACGAAGAAGGAAGCCGACATTGTCGCTAAACTAATGCTTCCTCCAATGCTTCTGTATTCTAAAGGGAATACCTCTCCGCCAATCACGTTTGGTAATGGCAGCATTCCAGTAGCTACCGTGAAGAACTGCAGATTGATTAGCAGAGCTGGGATCCACACTGCATCGTAGGTCAGTAAGCCTTCTTTCTTCAGATAAGTGTACGAGGCTATAGCCAACTGACTGATGACGCACAATCCACCAGTTAGGAACATCATGGTTCTTCTCTTGATCTTGTTAATTAGGAATACCGCTATTGTATTGGAAATAAACCTCTGCGTGTCTAGGAAGATCATCCAGAAATGCGCGTTCACATTAGGACCCATGATTAAGGTGATGATGGTAGTTGAGTAAGCCGCCATTGTGGTACCTCCAGCGAACTGCACCATGACATAGGCATGAATCATAATAATGATGGGTTTGTAGAACTCTGGCTTCTGTACCGTCGCCATGGCAGTCTTTACACGGTTGGGTTGCTTTCCAAGCTTCTGTTCTAGTTTTGCCTTTTCGAAGACCTGTCGTGCGTGAATCATTTCTTCAAGTTCATTGTCTTCTCCTTCTCCTCGCAGCCAGTGAAAGACTTCACGGCATTCTTTGTATTTTCCTCTGGCAACAAGCCAGCTGGGTGACTCAGGCGAGTAAAGCGTCATGACGAGGCTGAAGAATGAGAAGAACACGCAGATTAATGCGGTTTTCTGCCAACTGACGATTGATCCAAGCACGTGGACGAAGAGAATACCGAAGGCTTGTGTCAAGGAGACGGTGGTGAGGAAGGCTCCTCTGTTCTTGGGACTGGCGTACTCCCCAATGAGGATTGAGCGTAGAGGTGAGAGCATGCCAATAGAGAGGCCTTGGAGTATTCTTCCGACAAGTAGGGGCTAGAAAAAGAAGACAAATTTGTGAACTATAAAAAAATACTTGACTAGGGTCTAAGTTATTGGTCATTCAGAAATTTCTCCATTCTTACCTCATAGCTAGTCGCCATCATCGTGACAAACCATCCGATGAGGACTGGCATGGTTACGGCTAGATGAGCAATTCTTCTGCCAAACCGCTCCATGATCGGTGGGGTGATGAAGCTGCCCAGTAACTGGGTAACTCCTAATACTGAGGCTGTAAAAGAAATTGACGATTATAATGAGCTTGAAGCGACTGTGAAAGGTGTCCAGAAGCACCAGAGTCTTCAGAGAGGATGTCAAAGCATCGCTCCTGGTCCTGAATGTTGAGTACGAATCATCATCTAGCCTAGCCTTTCTCCCAACTTTATTGGGGTCGCCTTCCAGTCAAACTTGAAACATCTGAATACCAGTATTTTATATGGAGGGACCGCCTATCTGACCTTCACAACCCAGGAACTAGGTCACTCGGTACGTCTTGACAAGATTGGTGTCAGGGGGCTACTCTCTAAGCCCGAAGCCTGTAGTTTCGGGCTTAGTTGCGGGCGTATTCTAGTCCGTATCACCTAACCACTAAGAATTAATTCTTAGTTTGGGTTCGGAACTAATCGTAAATCCGTAGGTGATACGGACTAGAATACGCCCACAACTAAGCCCGAAACTACGGGCTTCGGGCTAGAGAGTAGCCTCCAGATGTTGAGAACGAAAGTGTTATTTAAATAAAAAAGAAAGTTTGAATAAAATCCAACTCTAACATGTTATGGAATGTAAGTTGTAGAAACAGGAGCGTCTATTTGAACTTTGACCGATTTCGACTAAGATGCGAATGCAAACGTTGCTTAAAAATTAGTAGAATTGGGTAGTTCATCTCACTTTGAATATAAAATAGAGTTTTAGAGTAGGACACGGAGATCTCAAAGTTCTAACATCGAGTTCGACCTACATCGGGTCAAGTCAATGAATATCTAACTATGCATGGTCTTACCTAGCCATGAGGCCGCAGTCTTGGTCATGGGTATCTCGGAATCGGGCACTAGCAGCTGGGGCAGCAGGATGGCGGGGTAGCCGATCACGCAGCCGTGCCCGATGATGTTGCTGCCGACCGCCGCCGTCACGAAACACTAGGGGAGGGAGCTCTGTTAGTGTACTGGTTTAGTTTGTGGGGAACTGGGCTTGTTTGATCTGGCATAGTGTAAATTTGTTGTAATTTTTTTTTTCTAGTATCCCAGAATAATAAACTAGAACCAGTAACAGTAATACAGGTCACTGTCAGCCTACATTAGGTATTCCATTGCTGCGCAAAAAGCTCTTCATGAGTTCCAACTCTTTCGATCCAAGGCTAATTGTGGCAAAAATATAAGCAAAAATAAAAAAAAAAACAAATGGACCTATTTGGGCACTTTTAAACGTCAGAAGTTAGTGCACGATTCCAAGTCAGCCCGGTGGTAGAGAGGCTAACTCGGAATTCGGATTAAGGAAGTAGTTTATTAATTCCTAAATTTAAATTACTCCCGGGATCAAAGTATCCTACGGCCAATTCCAGGACATGTTCTATCAAGTGCCAAGTTTCCTTCAAACCACTTAAAATGTGAATGTGAACAGGCATATAGTCCAGGCAAATTACTCCGAAAATTGGGCTAACTTTGTAATTATTCTTAGCTCTGATTTTTTGCCGTTAATTAATCCGCTAATTAATCTCGCAAAAATTGAAATCCCCGTTTTTTTTTATAAAACATTTTATTTCAATAATAACTCGACGGTTAAAAAAGTAGGTCAGTCACGTACATTTTTTTAAATCTTCATTTGTAACCGAATACTTAGCATTATTTTTTCAAAGATTTTTTATTTATTTTGTACTTCAATCTAAAATTTTACTATTTCTTTTATTAAAGTTACTTAATTCGCTAACCAACAAAATTGAACATTATCTGTAAGCGTGAGTTATTAATACTGTTTTTTTTTGCAATAGCGATTGAAGTAAAAATTAAACTGAATTCAATTGGGTTATTAATTAAATTTTAATTTATGGGCCATATCTGACTTAATTATAAAAAAATAATGAAATTGGATAAAATTTAAAAAAAATTGTATTTATTTTTAACGACATTCCTTAGGGTGTAAATGTTTAATGCTTACAAAATAAATTAGTTTACCTCTTCCTTACATATAAAAAAAAATGAGATGATTTGATTTTCTTAGCTTTTATTAAAATAAACGCGTTTATGTTTTTTTTCAGAATGACCCGGTTATGGAAAATGTTATAATTTTTTGATATTATTAGGAGCTAATGCACGATTCAAGAAAAAAAATCAGAGTAAAGAATATTTACAAGGTTCAAAGCTAATTTGGCTGTCCTAAGGTAACGAACAGACAGATAGTTTTGTTTTGTCATTATGTATTTTATTTTGTTAATAATGGTGGGTTTCCCTCTATTACTGCGATTAATTTCTTTTGCAATATGATTAAAAATAAATCAAATTTCACTTCCTTTCAAAGAACAATATATGTACTATGTAATTGAAATTAAAATTTTATTTGAGTATGTACTCACTTGTCTCCAAAACGGTGAAATGATTCCCTTGCCCATCTTCAAAGATCACTTTCAACACAGTCTCATTAAAATTAACACATTTAACACTACAATTAACTTAAAAATTACCGCTAATTTTCGTTTAAAATTAGTATCACAATAAAAAAAATATCAGCATATTTTTATTGGGTTTTGTTTAAGAACCAGCCATTAGCACGAAAGCCCTGGATTAACCGATTACGAGTTCCATGTTTACGACAATGACAATAAAATGTGAAATAAAGTGTGTTTATCATTTTAACTGCACTCGGAGGATTATATGGAAATATCGATATCTAAGGGCAGATCCGCACTGGCACACTTACACCGGCCCACTGTCAAACGGTCCTTTTTAAACATAATTATTATCATTTTTTAAATTATGATAATTAGGTTTTATGATCGATGGAACGATCACCGAATTGAGATATTAAAAGTAATTATGATATCTTAAGTCGTTAATTGCGTGTTGCTGGCTTGTCAATACAGCTGCAATATTTGAACGCGTGCCAAGAGATTTATTTATTAGTCATTGCTGTAGTTTTAATTAGGTATGTGTACCTAGATTATTTAATAGTATTTTTAGGGTAAGATGCTAATATGTTAAAAAAGGACGCTGTTGGTCTGTCTGTCTGTCTGTCACAGCTTACTATTTGTAAATAACGAATGCTATCAGTGTGTCTAGGTAAGAATCTGGTGGTCGGGCCCAAGCTGAGTGCAAATTAGCGTTTCTTTTATGGTAGAATAAAAACCATAGTTACAAGGTTTATTTCGCTGTTTACTTTGTTGGTAATCTAATTTATTTGTACGGTGTATCTTTATGGTGGCTATCACAATTCTGCCAGTATAAATTTATAACAGCGCATTGTCACAGTAAAAAGATCGCTGTTTTAAAGAGGTGGTGCGAAATAAAAAATATGCGAAACAATTGGCCTAAGAAAGAAACAAAAGAATGAAAGAACTACACAGATTTGCATCAGGCCAAGTAAAACTTATACTTAACATAAAAAGGGGAAAAAATAGTTGCACCCGCGAAAAATGGCCATCGCTCAACATAATGCCGGGTCAGGGACTCATTTGCGAGACTAAGCATCAACGTTGATTTCCAGCGACTGCTGACACTGACCAGAATAGGGCTTTTTTTTTTTCTTTTTTTTTTTTTTTTTTTTTTTTTTTCTTTTTTTTAAGGTTGGGAAATCATCAAATGACTTCTTTCGCTCTGGGTGGAGCGGAAGGGCGTGTCAGACTCTTACTGACTAAAACCCATCCGTGTTCCTTCTAAAGCCCTTTGCTTTCCAGGGCCGCGGTGACTCTTTCGAACAAATTCCGCAACGACCAGAATAGGGCTACAATATCTTTCCCAGAATTTACCTACTATGTTCCACTATCCTTTTAAAAGTATTACTAGACCACTACCCCGCCGTTGTCCCCCCAGCCTTATTTGAGCACGCGATATCTTCAACAAAAGCGGCAGTGGAACTAAGCGATATTATTGACATTATCCGACAGATATCGCCACAATGATGCGTTGTGGTCCACGCGGCGCGCGGGTGCTGCTCTCAGATGACGTCAGAGACATGATTAGCACAATTTTGGAGCCTGTTTGACGTATTTGTTAGTGTAAAGAAGGCTTCCTGTTGAGATGGACGGATAACATCTAAAGGAGCGCTTCTTCAATAAGGTTGGTTGCGAAAAACTGGATAAGGGCAAGCCCAAATGGGGTAGGTCAGGTAAGAACTGTGCCCACACGATTGAGGCATCATCAAAATACGCCATAAATTAGGGTTTTTCGTAGAGACTTGCGACAATAATCATCAACTTTTCTCTCGTACTTGCACTTTAAATTCAAGTTCTATCTTCAGGTAATATGTAGATACGTAAATTCATGCTTTTTAAGGAGTTTGGAGTGAGAGTTAGCAGAAACTAAAGAACATCTGCTGCCACCATCGTAACATAATTATTTCCTTTGCTTCATTTATTGCATAATTATTATTATTATTTAGAGAAAACATGGACTGTTTCTTAGCTCTTTGGCTAGTTTTAAGCTACATTAACGGGCCAAGCCAAGTCAATGTAGCGTGTGGTAGTAATTTAAGTTGTGGAATAGATGTTTTGGGGAGAGATTTCATTTTCCTCCATCTGCATGAACTTCCGCACTATTCTGCAGCTATTCAAAATTGCAGCTTTTTGAAGTATTATATAAACTGAATCTTTGAGGTCTATTATTTTGAGGCTATGGTGCAGATGGTTGGGTATTACCCCTGTAGTGGAAACAACTATGGGCACGACATATACTTTATCTTGCCTCCAAATTCTTGTCACTTCCTCTTTTAGCTCTGCGTATTTACTTATTTTTTCTCCTATTGTCTTTTGTAAATTGTGCGTGTTGGGGACTGCAATATCTATCAGGTAAGTATTATTATTATTTAACTCCAGATAATCTTAATATTTATAGAGGCAGTAACCATGGAGTTCATTGCTTTACGCTTTGGGACGGGACTGACTGAATACCATAACCATTCGAAAATAGGTAGGTACTAGTTCTACATGTAATGTGTGTGGTGTGGTTTCATTAAATTAAATACCTAAATGCTCAAGTTTGAGTTTAATAAGTTGTAAATAAACGGAGTTTAGTGTTATCTAGAATTATAAAAGTGTAATTTATTTGCACTTTTATGACGGTGGATTTAAAGAAATCTTTATTGCACTCAATTAAAGGTATCTATGTAGTTCATGGGTAGACTTTTAAATAATATAGTCATTTTATATTTTCGCGTGATCAAGTCTCGTGATCATTGCTTGCTTCTTCTTAATTGAATGAAAAGCAGCAAGGGAGACAATAATAAATGAATATTGTTGTCATAATTACGTGTGTGTCTGTGTAATAAATAAATAAATAAATATCGTGATAGTCTAAATGTAAAGGCCTCGCCAAACACAAGGGAGTCAGTGATAGCATGACGGTGGACCGGCCAGACTGGAAGGAAGTAACGCCGGCTTCAGATACAGGGGCAAGAGGAACATGATGATGTGCCTACCTCGTTTCTCTGACAGAGGATAAGCATTGCCATCTAACGTGGCGATGCCGCCAGTCTTTTGGGC
Organism: Mamestra configurata; assembly: GCA_002192655.3. Lineage (NCBI taxonomy): Eukaryota > Metazoa > Arthropoda > Insecta > Lepidoptera > Noctuidae > Mamestra > Mamestra configurata. Next base: position 127,259 of record NDFZ01004756.1, on the reverse strand, counting down.
TCACTTCCAGTCGACAGCGATGCGGACGAATTTTTCGACGCCATTTTTAATTAGGAGTTTTTTTTTTGTGTCAATTAGATTAGTATTCATATAAAATGTACATGTTTCTAGTAAAAAAAATGGAAAATCTAAGCAAATCTTAGACATCACTGACATCGGTACTTCAAATTAATGTGAGTCTGAAAACTGTGAAAAAACACACACAGTTTGTCTGTATGAGAAGTGTGTGTTAAGTGGATTGTAGGTACTATTATTATTATCATTGATTGACAATGATTCATTCAAACAAACAAAACAATTCACATTGTTGTTCTTTCTGAGAGCTAAGGATTATGCAGGACAATCACACTGCTTATCAGCCGCCAAAATGTGTTTTATCAATAGCTTAATAGATCATCGCAAATAATGAATGACCGATAGGAATTGTCCCCATGGATAACTTATTCAAACAATATCAACTTCGAACCTTTAAGTTCAATAAAGTAACTTTACACATTTTATATTACTGTAATTAGTTGAATTTAGATTGATTGAAATAATTATTGTATTAAATTGATTAAGTTATTTTATTGTATTGTTTTTATATTATTTATGTTAATTGAATTGAATTGTATTCATAAATGAAATGTATTGTTATTGTAATTAATATTTTTTAATTTTCTGCACTATCTATATTTCAATAAACTGGACTATGAATTACTATGGTCTTGAACTTATACACTCAGTCTTATTATTTAAGTCTGCATTTCCATTCTCTCCATTAGCCTTCAGTGACTGCCTCTCTTCCTCAACAGCAACCACTCCTCTATACTCATCCTCAATTTCTTGCAGTGTCCTGCCTTTGGTTTCCGGCATCAGAAACCATATCACAACCAAGCAGTAAGTCAATAACCCTGCATACACTACATAAGTTCCAGTGATCCCCACACTTTCCACTAGACCAGGGAAGGTTTTGAGGACCAGGAACATGGTACCAGCTACAGACGCCAAACTTATGCTTCCAGCTATACTTCGGTACTCCAAGGGAAACACTTCCCCAGCTATAACGCTTGGTAAAGGCACCATGCCTACGGAAACTGAGAAGATATGTACGTTGAGAAGTATGCCTGGGATCCATATGGCTTCGTAAGTCATGAGACCCTGGTTTTTCGAGTATACATAGGCTACTATCGCCAAATGGCTGGCAACGCAAAGTCCTCCTGAAGCAAACACCATGGTTCTTCTCTTAAACTTGTTTATGATATAAATTGCCAATGTATTTACGAGTATTCTTTGGCTGTCAAGTCCTAACATCCAGGCGTCGGCGTTGACATCAGGGTTCATGATTAGTTTGATGATGGTTGTGGCGTAAGCAGCAGTACTGGCTCCTCCTGACAACTGTCCCATGGCATATGCGTGTACCATCAGGATTATTGGCTTGTAAAACTCCTTCTTCTGCACTGTGGACATTAAATCTAACTTCTCTTGCGTCCTCATTTTCTTTTCGAACTTAATTCTTGCTTCAATCATGGCTTCTAATTCTGCTTCTTCTTCATCACCTCTTAACCAGTGGAATACTTCTCTGCATTCATTATACCTTCCTTCAGAGACCAGCCAGCTCGGAGATTCTGGTGTGAAGAGTGTCATGATGATGCTGATGAAGGGAAGAAAGAGACAGACTAGGGCAGTTCTGCGCCAACTCAGAAGGGATCCCACGAGGTGGACGAAGAAGATACCAGACCCTTGGGTGAGGGATATGGTAGTGAGAAAGGCTCCTCTGTTTTTGGGGCTGGTGTATTCACCGATGAGGATTGAGCGAAGAGGCAGCATCATGCCAAATGATAGGCCGCCTATTATTCTTCCAAGGAGGATTACCTGAAACGTGGGAAGAAGCTAATATAATGGTGTTTGTCTTTCGATTTCTAAAAATTTAAATGTTTTGGGATGGAAAGAAGGAAGAAAGGGAGGGCTTTGCCCTGCAGTGTGACACAATTAGACAAATTAAAAAATGTTTTGGGCCTTTGTAGTCCGTTTTTAGATTTAGATAATTTTGATTGTGACTGTTGTAATAGGGAAGGTATTTATTTATTTCAATTTCATAGAACATAGTAGAACTTGGAATCACTGAAGAAAGATGATGAGCTGGCGTGCGCTGTGCTTATTATTCTTAATTCCTTTTCGCAGGTTGTCGTCTGCTTTAACGGACTAACCAATGGCGGTCTCAATAAATTTAAAGACCACAGATCTCGGGATTAGAGTGTCGACGTTGCTGGTGGGAAGATAGCAAGAAAAGGAATAGGCCGAACATTGATTATTTTAGGACGAATTTTAATGAGGATTCGTCCGTAATTGTAAAGCTGATAACCATTGATCACTTGTATTTTTCGTCTCCAAGAAGAGTTCTTTACATAACATAGGTCCTTACCTCAACGCTATTAGCTACCAGTGTGGTCAACCAGCCCACGAGAGCCGACACGCTGACAGTGTAGTGGGCCACCTTGCGGCCATAGTGGCCCATGATTGGAGTGGCGACGAAGCTGCCGATCAGCAGGGTTATGCCGACGATTGACGCTGAAACATGTGAAACACAAATGTAAGTATTTTTTTTAAAATTTTAACTTAATTTGAAAAAAAAAATTCTTTACTAAATGAATCCTAAAACATGGCGTCATATAATTCATCCATATCGCTGTCGACTGGAAGTGTACTCAAAAGACTGGCGGCATTGCCATGTATGGCAATTCATATTCTTTGACCAACGTAAAAGCCAGCCCTTGGGTCACGCGAAGTGTCAACTAAGCGTCTTGAGAGATCTTTAAACAAGATATTCGCACTCGGACCCCACGACCCGATAATTTCAACCTCAAACGGCTCGAAAATATAACTGCCAACAAGTTTATTATATTTCCGCCGCTTGAGGTTCTCTGCAGCCACAGTGGCAGCGCCAGCACAGCACGAAGAGCTAGGAAGATGGAATGGCGCGAATGTACCTAAGTATTGAGTCAAAAAACTGCACTCAAAATACGTCTTCTTGTTTTACATCGTCTCAATGATTGCGTATATGAGTATTGACCTGAATGCAAGATGTCTAAAGCGTTAGCGATTGCCTCACCATGCAGCAGGTGTGCAGGTATGGTTGTGCTCGGAGAAGACGACAAGAGGTGAGGCTTCGCTTTAGTCTTCAATTAATCTGCCTTTTCCCAATTATGTCGGGGTGGGCTTCTAGTCTTACCGGATCCAACAGAGTACCTACCAGTTTTGACATGGAGCGTCTGCCTATCTGCCCTCCACAACCCAATAACGGCGGAAATCGGGGAGTTGTGATTGTAATGGCCATAAAACTCTTGGAATTGGTGAAGGGCGGCAATTTTGAGGGACTGCCATTTATGTAATTTTAACGTTCAAAATGTGCTGACTCCATCTTGTAAATTAATGATATAAGTTATCCAAAGCCAATTCTAAATCCGGCCACGAATTTATCAGACAAGTGCGGTCATTATATCCAAGTACCTAGCGTTAATCGCTGTACAGTTGTTGATGATAGGCTGCGGATATTATTTATAAGCCTTAATTGATTAGCCTGATAGCGTATCTAATTAGCGGCTGCCTGAAAGTCTAGGAAGGGGTCTCACATGCACAAAACGTTTGGGGAACACATTCATAGTGCGTACACCTAAGGAGTGGAATTCCCTGCCAGAGTCCGTGTTTCCTGATAGCAACCTGCGAGTCTTTAAGTCAAGTGTGAATAGGTTACTTCTAGGCAAGCGTGCTCCATCTTCGACTGCATCATCGCTTACTATCAGGTGAGATAGTGGTCAAACGCGTGCCTATCAATTGTAAAAAATTATAAAAAACAATGTCGCTGTCTGCCACTGTTTCTTACTCCGCTTACTTTTTCAAAACCACGCAATGGATTTTGATAAGGTTTTCACTAATACAAAGAGAGATAAACGAGGAAGGTTAATTTGCATCTGTGCAAAATCAAAGCGGGTCACTAGTAATGACTAATGTCTAGTGCTGGACACGTGCTACAGTTAATTCCAACTTAGAAATATGTATAGCACAAGAAGAAAGCCGAAGAATCAAAAATAAAATAAGGTCGACTTCTTCTTTTTCTTCTTTTAAAACGATTAAGGGTTAAGGAACCTAAAAAATGTTGGCCAGTAGGTGGCCACACTTGATGGCGCGTCGTGTTCCACGCGCGCCTCAAAGATATGGCAGCATAGAAGACGGGCCCGCTAGGGCCAGAGCCTGCCAGGGTTGCGGAATTTGTTTGAAAGGTTCACCGCGGCCTTGGAACGCAAAGGGCTTTAGAAGGAACACGAACATGGAACTATTTAAATCATATTAATTCTAAATTTGTTAACGTCAATTATTTTTTACTATTTTTGTTTAAACCATTTTTAATAATTACAATGTACCACTCTCTCTAAGAAAGTAGTTCATGCCTGGAAGTGGCTTATTTACACAGGACCCTCGATGCCATAACTTATATGATTAATTTTGTAAATAAGCTGTTGGTGTGCATTATTAAATAAATAAATAAATAGACCCGCCCTTTCACTCCACCTAGAGCGGAAGAAATCATTTGATGATTTCCCATACTTAAAAAAAAAAAAGGTGGCCACACTTATAGTGGCATGCATTAGGTCCTCAATGGTGCAGGTATAAGGGCACTTGGGGTATTCGCGCCGTATATTGAACGGGGGAACCGCACTCTGTTGTACATATTTGCAGCTTCCTACTTGGGCGCGCAAGCAATTGAGAGCGCAACGGGCAGGGCTTTCAAAGCATACTGTCAGGGTATGTACACGGGAAGTCTGTGGGTCAACTTTACCAAAAGATCGCTGGAGGTCCTGCGCATCCAATTTAATAATGCTTTCAGAATGCTGTTGGGACTGCCCCGTTTTTGTAGTGCATTTGAGATGTATGCGTTGAATCGAACTGACGACTTTTATGCGGTCATCCGGAAGAAAATCTCGTCCTTAATTACAAGATTGCAGGGCAGTGACAACAGTTTTCTGAGGCAAGTGGTGGAGAATATCTAATCTCCTATTCTAGCACGTTTTGTGGGGGGATGAACGAGTGAAGTTCTTTCCTCTCACTCGCGCCTCGTCTACATGAAGCGAACAACGTCATGAATAATCTTAATAATAATCTTCGGACAACTCACACACGGTCATCCGATCCCAAACTAGGCAGAGCCTGTGCTATGGCAACCAGACAACTGATAAACATACTTATATATTTCTAAATACATACATATTATAGACAATTTACACCCAGACACAGAACAAATGATCATGCTCATCACACAAAGATTTGTCCTGGGTGGGAATCGAACCCACGACCTCCGGTTTAGCAGTCAGGGTCACTAACCACTCGACCAACAGGCCAGTCAATGAAACGAAAATTTACTTTTTTTTTTTTTTTAAGGATGGGAAATCATCAAATGACTTCTTCCGCTCTGGGTTGAGCGGAAGGGCGTGTCAGACTTTTACTGACTAAAACCCATCCATGTTCCTTCTAAAGCCCTTTGCGTTCCAGGGCCGTGGTGACTCTTTCGAACAAATTCCGCAACCCTGGCAGGCTCAGGCCCTAGCGGGCCCCGTCTTCTATGCTGACATCTCTTGGAGGCGCGCGTGAAACACAACGCGCCATCGACTCGGGCCTGGTGGTGATCGGACAGCGACCCACCCAGTGCTCGCCGTCCGCAGACCCGCGCCTACGGTGGCCGGGGATCGCCCTGCGACTCCCGACGCCCGGGGCGTCTTCTCCTGTTGCGGCGGTTGGGGCGAAGGCCTTGCCTTTCCCTCGCGCGGCCCGCCACCTCCTTCGCTAGCATACGAAAATTTACTTACGCAGTGGATTTCGGGTCGTCCGGAATAAAGAATTTGTTATTATTATTAGCTCCCAGAACAGATTGTTGATGGGGTCGAAAGGTTCTGAAGTGGACTGGTTATGTCGCGAGATGAGTGGGGAGGCCTATGTCCAGCATTGAATTGATGGTGATCGCATAAGGAGACCTTACCAATCCAAGAGTCGGCCTCCTTACTGGAGTGTATACCGGAGTCGGGCTGGTGCAGCTGAGGCAGCAGGACTGCGGAGAAACCCACCACGGCGCCATGTCCGATCAGGTTGATGCCCACCGCTGATGTCACAAAGCACTGGAACAGGTGAGTTATTCGTAGTGAAAAACTCTCTCTCTCATTCTCAACTTTACGCCCTTTCCTAAAATCGTTTATTTTCTAATTCCATATCTACTTTTCAGTGACCCATCTTAGACGTCAATTTTATATCTAAGTCTACTATGCCTATTTCTGCCACTGTACCGTGTTTTCTAGGAGCAAAAACTGGTAGGTATTTCAAGAATAGTTCCTAAAACTGAATCTTTCTTAAATTGTCTACAATGAAATGGAGCCCGGAAACCAAACCCGAAACCCCATTCATACTTTACCCTGGTTGTCATGTTATTTGCATAATCGGTAAAAAAATCAAACAAATGATAAGCCCAACACTGCCAAAACGTGTTATCTGATAACAACCAGCCATCTAAATTAGCTGTTGATAATAATATTGAGCTGCATTTAAAAAACATGAAAGTAACCTCAAAAAACGTTAAAATAGATATAAATATCAATGAGCAACAATTTATAACTTACCTGTTTAAAAAATGGTGAAAATCTACTCTTTCCTCTCGGCATTTTAACACAAAACAATATTAATGCACTCACAGCACTCTCCTGCTATCTACACACTAAATATTTGCAATTATCTGATCTACTTTCAGTATCAGACATGATAAAATTAAGACTTACACACAAAACTTAATGAAATTACAACACAGAAAGTGAAATTTGATTTTTAATCATAATAAAGGAACGTCAACACAGAACCCTTGCCATTTTTAACACTGATTTTTACTATCATCAGTCTTGCTAAATGATTTGGTGATTTGATCACAGTTAGCTTGTTTTTACGGGACCACTTTCAATGAACATTACCACTGTTCTGCGCAAGTTGATGGTGATTGATGTCACACTGTTAACAACGTACCACTAAAAATATAATCATCACACTTGGCAGAGGAATATTTTCTAACTATGTTAGGTGAGCTTCCAGTTATTTACATTGAGCGGCTGTCAATCTGACCTCCCAGTAACAAGGCAACACTCATGGGTTTGACATTGTTATAGCAAATCTCCTGACTGACAATTTACCGATACCTACACAATATTATGTAACATTACACTAAAGCGAAAACAAAAGACGATCAAACGAACGTTTTAATATTGTGGGAAGGCACAAAGTCAAGCTAATTGAGCATGTTTTGTATGCAATGAACATTCACTCACTCACTGGTATTTGATCGCTTTAACAAACTGCTGTAGTACGACACAACTTAAAATTCCTTTGACGAAATTCGCTAGAAACTTCCGAACAAGACCGACTCGCGTTTAAACGAACTCAGGCAGAAATTGTTTAAGTCAAGGATGTTTATTTTTAAAAACTCGAACGTAGGCAAAAATATACCATTGCTATAAGTACTATATGCAATTTTCACCGTTCATTTGGGACATCGATAAACTCAAGTTTTTCGAGGTAAGATAGAGATTCGTAGAAGATAAATATTTTCACTTGGAACAATTGACACTGCATTTCTATGCAAGTTGTAGCCACAGTGAAGCGTGCTGTGTTATTTTAGATCGCATGGTGACTGTCGTGCGTGCCGACTGATAAATTATTGGAATGACCTTTCCTGGTTTAATAAAGGCAATCGAGTACGGTTCTGCACCAATTAATAAAATGTAACTTTAAGGAAAGTATTACGAGTAGTACCTAATTGTATGTTTGTTTGTTTGTGTGTCTTGATGATTTGTCCAGAGTTGAAATTTGGAGTTTAATTAACGTGACAAACTCTGGTTTAAAGTAGAGTTTGAGAAATACTCAACTGCAAATTCTTGATTCAGAAATCGTGGGAACCTACATCTTTAGTCGGTAGATCTGACTGAGGTTAAGTACCCTTATTCCTGAAAACAAATTACACAAGCAATTTTTCTTCTTAGGCAGGGGTGTACCACGTTTTACCAGGTTTGTTGTTAGGTAACTAAGGGCGAGTTTTTTGATCCGTAGATAACCAAACAACCACCAACCAGGTTGGACTTAAGATGAACATGTCGAAGACCAAGATCATGACCAACAGTTCGACAAGGAACACACACATAGGCGGGGAGTAAAATACAATGTGTCCAAGAATATCTCTAGAACGAAGAAAGAAAAAGAAAGAAAGTTTTGTTTACGACAAGCATGACGCATACCAAAAAAATAAAATAAATTAAATTACAAAAATTGTGCAAGTTGGGAAGATATGCGTCACATTCGCGCAAAACGGCCATCACTCAGCATAATGCTGGGACTCGTGTCAATAGTCAAATAGTCAAAGCATTTATTTCAAATAAACCATTATCAGGTACTTTTGAATTGTCAAAGTCAGTCCGTCAAAAACATGAAGCTATTTGCACGTTCGCAAGCGTAGATCTCTATGGAGAAGAACGTGCAAGAAACTCCACGGACACTCTTTTAAATCATTTTATGTTTACAAAAATCCTGGTTACATAAACCTTGTTGCTTCTATATATGAGAACAATGTAAAGAAAGAAAAAAAAAAATTTATAGTATGAAATATTAAAATGAGGCAGTGGCAACCAAGGGATGACCAGTCTCCACTGACGGCGCCCGTTCACGAACATGACGCGTGCATCAGCACCATTCAGCTCAACCATTTTGAAGGGAACTGAATGATCCGATACACGCGCCACCATCAGCGAGACATTGGAGTGAGCATGACACACCCTCAACTGCCCCTGCTATTTCATGTCAAACAAGGAAACTATCTATTAACATAATGGTCCAGGGTTCTCACATTTACAGAACTTGAAATAAAAATTGCTTCTAAATTATATAAAACTATGAATATCAATCTGAAAATACAGAAAAAGAAAAGTTTATTCCAAACATAATATAAGATTATGCGGAATAGTATTATTATTAGACATAAAAGAGGGTGAGCATCTCTTCCAAATATAAAACCTAACTAGTGGAACCAAGCGGCTGAGGCTGTGGAGCAGGACCGGCATTTAGCCAAGCATTTTTATCAAGGATATAATCTTCCAGTTTATAATATGCCTGTCTACATAGAGTGCGTTTTATGCATGTTTTAAATTTTTTCTCATTCAGTTCGAGAATCTCACGTGGTATTTTATTATAAAACTTAATACAATATCCCATAAAAGAAGTGTGTACTTTAGCCAATCTGAATCGGGGTTGATCTAATTTATTCCTATTTCTAGTATTAAAATTATGCCTATCACTAATCTTATTAAAAAGATGAATATTTTTCCGAACATACATAATGTTTTCGTATATGTATTGACAAGGTACCGTCATGATGTTAATATCCTTAAACAGTTCCCTTAGGGAATCGCGCCGACCAAGATGGTATATGGCTCTGATGGCTCTTTTCTGCAGAATAAATATAGACTCGATGTCTGCAGCTCGTCCCCATAATAAGATACCGTAAGACATTATACTATGAAAGTAACTAAAATAAACCAGCCTCGCGGTATCTATATCAGTAAATTGACGGATTTTTCTGACAGCATATGCTGCTGAACTTAGCCGTCCTGCAAGAGATGTTAAATGAGGACCCCATTGTAGCTTTGAGTCAAGCGTGATCCCTAGGAAAACCGTGTCTTCGACGAATTCAAGTTTCTCTTTGTCCAATACTATGTCGCAAGTATTACTTTTGACATTCGGTAAAGCAAATCTGATGCACTTAGTTTTTTTCCCATTTAATACTAAATTATTCGCAGTGAACCAATTTTGGACCTGCTGTAGCGCATTATTTACGTCGTCAAGACTTGTAGAACGTCTATCTATCTTAAAAATTAAGGACGTATCGTCAGCAAATAACACCATCTTTGGTTGGTTTTTTAAAAGATGGAGTAAATCATTAATATACACTAAAAAGAGGAAAGGACCCAATATTGAGCCTTGTGGTACCCCCATTTTGACTTTTAAACCCCTTGAATTAACACCGTTTATTTGAACTTGCTGCTGTCTGTCATTTAAGTACGACTTCACTAAACTGAGAGCAAGATTACCTAGTCCGTAATGTTTTAGTTTTAGGAGCAAGGTTTCGTGATTTACGCAATCAAATGCCTTGGAGAGGTCACAAAAGATTCCTATGGCATCTTGCGCCTCTTCCCACGCTGTATATATGTGTTTTAACATTGTGACACCAGCGTCAGTCGTACAACGACCTTTGGTAAACCCATACTGTTGATCGTGTAAGATTTTATTGATGTTAAAATGAATGAGCATTTGATTGAGCATCACTTTTTCAAATACCTTGCTGAAAACCGGCAATACGGATACAGGTCTATAATTATTGGCATCTTTACTGTCACCGGATTTAAAAAGTGGTATAACCTTACTATATTTCATTATATCCGGAAAGACTCCTTGGTCTACACATAAATTGAATATTAAAGCCAAGTATGGTGCTATGGTCTCAATTATGGACGTGCACACTTTGACAGACATTCCCCATAAGTCTTCGGTCAATTTGATTTTGATTTGCCGGAAAGCTTTTATAACCGTCATAGGGTTGATATGTTTGAATTGGAATTCAACCGTACAACCTGGAACGTTTGCTCTTAATAAATTAAATGATACCTCGGGTGAAGAATTTAAAGCTTCAGTAGTTCTTGATGGTATTTCGGTGAAAAAATTTACAAATTCTTGAGCTACTTCTAAATTAGAGCTTATGGCACCATGTGCAGTCTCCAGTAAAAAATCAGTGTTTCGTACTTTATTCCTACTAGTTTCATTATTGATAACTTTCCAAACTGTCTTAATTTTATTATCTGCCGATTTGATCTTATTGCTAATGTACAGGGCTTTAGCTACTTTGCAAGTATTTCTGAAAACTTTAGAATATTTGTTTACATACATACTAAAGGTTTCTGTGTTAATGAAAGGCTTAAGGCCATATAACTCATATAGTCTTTCCCTACTTATCCTAATACCTTTAGTCGCCCAGTCACTAAATATAAACTTAGGGGAAGTATTTTTAGACTTCTTTTCAAAAGTTGTATTGAATTCCTTTAGTACTACTGAAAAGAAATTATCATAAAACTTATTTGCGTCCTCAATATTATGGCCTAGAACATTCAACTTATTTTGTAAGGTAACATTGAATCTAGCTAGTTTGCCTGTTGTAATTGGCCTATATTGTATTTGAATTTTTTGCAAGGCTGCTTTAAACTTAAATGTTACCAATTGTCCGCTATGATCCGACGGAAGGTAATTAACTATGGCTTTATCTAAATAATCACAATCGCAGAATACATTATCGATACAGGTTGAAGAAGTTGGTGTTACCCTAGTAGGTTCAGTAAAAACATTAGACAAATTAAATGATTTAAAAAGGCTTAAAAATCTGCTGCTATTTAAATTATTTTCTAAAATATTAATATTAAAATCTCCGCAAATAATCGCGGATTTGTTACCTGCTGCAAGTTTCGCAAGGATATCTTCCATAGTTGACTCAAATAAAGTAAAGTTTTGAGGGTTTGGGGGTCTGTACACGCACACTATAACATGCTTATCCAGCTCAACACAGGACAGTTCAATACAATGTTCCACTGACAAGCTGACAATGTCATTACGTTGCTTAAATTTTAAGCATTTTTTCACTAAGATGAGGGAACCACCGCGCAACATAGATTTGCGGTTAAAGCAACTGCCTACACTATAATTTTCATAACTAATTTGCATCTGGTAATCTTTCAACCAATGTTCACTAAAACATACAATGTCAAACATTGTTTTCTCTAAAAACATTTCTATTTCTAATATTTTGGAAGAGATACCTTGAATATTTTGATGAAATAATTTCAATGTATGCTGCTGACCCCCTTTTTGATATGTATCTAACTGAGAGCAAGAAGATACCTTAATGTCTGTAGGTATAACTAATCTGTTATTGGTAACTTCTGTTGTCTTATAAACTAGTTTAAATTAATATCAGGAGTTTGCCCTAAGACTTCAACATCATCACTTGGCAGTGAGATGGAACTACATGTGGCCTCCACGTTAACAAATAATTTTTCCATAGTGATACATGGAACCTCCTTCGTACAATTTTTAAAAGAATTTATAGCTATAGTGCTACAGTTATTTTGGCTCACCACCTGATTCTTAGTAATATTACTAAACATTGTGGATTTAATTACACAAGACTTCGACATACTACTTATGTCTGAGTTAATATAATAAGCTAATAGCCTAGCTATTGTGTGTCTAAAACTAATTGGCAGATACACAGTATCCCTGGTCGATTTTAAATGATCCACAAAAATATTTGTGTCAAAAAACATAAACTTGTCACTATAATGACTTACTAGGAAGTGCATGTGTTTATTTAACCTATGAATATAATTATTTTGTCTAATTGACAATTGTTCAAAATATGGAAAAGCACACAATATTATTTTTTTTTTTGTGTGCGAGACAGAGCCACAGTGCTGGTTTACAGCGACAACCGGCGTTGACAGAATCTCTACTTGGGCCAAGTAGTCTCTCTCAGGCTAGACAAGATAAGGAAATAACGCGCCGAACAGAAAATGCCTGGAAACGCTACTGGTCCATGAAAGAACTATTTAAAGGCACTTTGCCCATGTCACTTAAGCGGAAGCTAATGGACATGTGTATTCTCCCCATTTTAACCTATGCTGCACAAACTTGGCCTTTGACTAACATTTAAAAGTCCAAACTCAAGGCTTGCCAATGTGCTATGGAGCACAGTACACTTTGTGGTACATTAACGGATCGCGTTAGAAACACTGTACTGCGCTCTAAAACAGATCGTTGACGTTGCTCAGAAGGCTGCTCAGCTTAAATGGGACTGGGCTGGACATGTCTACCGCATGCCCATCGAGCGGTGGGCCCACAAAACACAAAATTGCAACCCTGAACTCACGAGATGGCGATGGAGATGGCGGAACGAACTGGATGTCTTCCTTGGGAATTGGCAAGAGGCGCAGAACCGGGAACGGCGGAAATAATGGAGGAAGGCTTTGCCCAACTGTAGGATAGTTCGGGCTAGATATAATATAATCATAATTAACCAACCAATTTTAACACAAGCGCCACAGACAGCCCACTCTGCAGAAGTTGCTTTGAAGCCTAGGAATCAGCCGCCCACGTCATCCTGGGTTGTAGAACCGAGGGCCCGTGGCTTCTCAACGTGCAAAAATCCTTGGAACGGTGAGGTCGCTCCCCGAAATTTGTGAAGTCACCAGGAAGCTTCTGTGTTTTTAGGCGGAGCTAGATTTGCTATGTTAGGCAGGACCTGGCCCAAACGGACCGAATAGCGGTCTAAGTGCAAATAACGGAGTTCTTACTAGATACGTTTCAAGGTAAATGTCATCGATTGAAAGCAAACGAGATCAACTGAAGTCAATTCACAGCTCTTACTTCATGATACAATCGATCACACGACACGCCAAGTTTATCTCCAGGGGCCAATTTGATTCGGCCCAAGATCTACTGTTTATTGACTTGACACTGTGCTATCTAACAATTGCGTAATAAGTATCTCTTCATTCACCTTAACATCCAATCGTATTTTACATATTATTTGTCCTAATAACTATTTCTATAAGTGTGGGTATTGCGTCTAAGCATCTTTAACTTTTCATTTTTTTTTAAATTGCCATCCAAGAATCCAATGTGCGTTTGTCGAGTGATTCACATAAATATGTTAAATTTTGCTTTACCTTGCCATGATCGACTGAATTGCTAGCCGCATCGATCGACCGGTTTGCTAACTCTGTTACACCTATACTTTTCTTTACTCACATGTCCTCTGTTACACAAGTCTAGTTTGACGACATTGACACGGAAAGTAGCAGTAATATAATTACAAAATACCGAGGAGAACCGGTCCGACGCATAATCTTGACGAATAATTAAAGGATAATGACTGTGTAAAACTGGAAACTGGATGCATAGCTCATAGTTACTGAGAATATACTTGTGACAGTTAGACAATAATTTACAAATACTTAGATGGACCATCAAAAATTTTGAAATTACCTTGGGTACGGAACTCTAAAAGTAAGAAAGACCATTTGTTTTTTTATTTATTTATTTATGTACACACAATATACTACAAAGAAAATGTTATACAGAGAAAAGAGCACAAAGGTACTGCTTTTTCAGTAGAAATTTCTTCCAGCAGACCTGCGACAGAAGAGTGGGATAAGAAAATATTATTTTATTGTATTACTTGTACAGAACTTAGTTGTAGGAGCAAAAATTTACTGTTTGTACAGTATTATCACAATGAGTATCGAAAGAAATGATAAAACTACTGTGATGTAGTTTGTACAATATTTATATTTAAATAATAACAATGTGTTGCTTCATCATCATCATATCAGCCGAAAGACGCCCACTGCTGGACATAGGCCTCCCCCAATGCGTTGCTAAATTACTTTGTAATCTAATTTCAATGGCCTATTCGATAATGTTATCAATGCAAGCAAGAATTATCTATGTTACGCAAAAGAATGTGCACGGAGGGATACAGAACTGCTCTTGCTCAACGGCTTTACTGGGTTCTGGGTTCACAGGTTTACAATAAACTTAACGCTTTGTTAAATATCTGTTTGCTTACGCGACAACAATGCAAAACCGTTGTGAGTGACTGGCTTAAAAGTGCATCTACGAAGAGTCTGAGAGGCTTCTAAAACCAGGGTAACTTTAAGCACACCAAAACATGCTCACTCACATCCCTTTACACACAGTACATCACACATCTAGAATAATATCAAGTTTGAACATAATTTTGTTTTGTTTTTTGTTCGTTTTAATATTAAGTTTGTTTTATTTTGTCAAATTGTGTTTTGTTTTATTAGTATTGCTTAGTTTTGCTTTGTTTCATTTAGTATTGCTAAGTTTTTTTATTTTAATTTTATTTTGCTTTGTTTAGTTTTGTTTTGTTTAAATATCTAGTTTTGCTTTGTTTATTTTATTTAGTTTTGTTAGATTAAATTTGGTTCAGTTTTGTCTAGTCTTCTCTACTATATATATAATTAAGAAATAAATATAATGTTAAAAAATAACAACAGAAATAACCTACTGGGCTCGGAGGAAGGTGACGGCATTCGAATTCAGGATAATCCTAGTACGAATGCCAAAGCACTCCGTTGATACATTAATTAATGTAAATTTAATTTTAAGTTTAAACTATGTAAGGAGATTACTTGTAAAAGATTTTTCTCTTAATAAAGATTTATTATTATTTTTATTATGATTATATACTTAAAAACTGTAATATGCTACATTTTTTTTATTATCTAAGTAGAAAACATGAACTTTCACAATACAGACGAAACTGTCTTTATCAAAGTTTTTTAAAGGTGACTAAATATCATTAAACACGATTTCATCATGTTAGCCATCACTGACTCTGCCTAGCCTTTTCCCAATTATATTGAGGTCGGGTTCCAGTCAAATCTGCATTAGAGTAACACGAAATCCCTTGGCAAGACTGGTGTCAGATGTTCTGTTTTCTGACAATCCAACAACTGTCAAAGAACTAGAAATGACAGTCGGGACCAACGGCTTAACGTGCTTTACGATGCACGGAAGAGTCTCGGTATGTAATGGATGGTCACCCATCTAAGGACCGATCAAGCGTTACTTAACCTTGAAGTTCGACCGATGCGAATGTTAAAGCTATGAGCTCCTCTATTAACTATCTTAGCTATCAACTATTAACTTAAAATCACAGAAAGTCCACAAATCAAATCTGTTTCCAAATCCATCAGCTGTCAACTGGAGATTTCTCAACATCCGCTTTTTTCTTCAAACTCCGCCTCACTTCTTCCTCTTCTGGAGCCAAAGTCTTGCCTCTGAAATGCTCCTCGATCTGCTGCAAAGTCCTGCCTTTGGTCTCTGGCAGCAGCCACCACACCACGCACAGGTTATAAGACATAGCTGCAGCATACACTGCATAGGAACCATGCAGACCTATGCTTTCTACCATAGCTGGGAAAGTCTTCGTGACGAGGAAATACCCAGAGGCTATGGAGACGATGCTGATGCTACCACCGACACTCCGATACTCCAGAGGGAAGATTTCACCAGCAATAACGTACGGCAGGCAGACCATTCCGACTGCTACGGTGAAAAATTGTATGTTGATCAGTAGGATAGGCAGCCAGACAGCTGTGTAAGTCATCCATCCCTGAACTTTGGCGTACACATAGCAAGCTATGGCTATGTTACTCAAGATACAGAGACTTCCTGTGGTCATGAACATAGTTCTCCGCTTGACTTTGTTAACTACATATACGGCTATAATGTTCGAGATATTCCTCTGAGCGTCCAAAGCTATCATCCACACATGAGCGTCTACTTCTGGACCAGCCAGATGAGTGATGACTGTAGTAGAGTAACAAGACATTAGAGCCCCACCAGAGAATTCTCCCATTAAATAGCTGTGTATCATTATAACTATAGGCTTATAGAATTCCTTCTTCTTGAACAGCACCATGAGATCTTTACAGTTAGAAATTGGCGCTCTTTTCGATTCACATCTAGCTCTAATCATTTCCTCTAATTCCTCTTCCTCTCCATCACCTCTAAGCCATCGGAATGTTTTTCTGCAGTCTTCGTATCTCCCTCTTGCTGCAAGCCAGCTCGGAGATTCAGGAGTGAAGAATGTCATGAGGAGACTGGCTAAGGGAAACGCGATGAGGATAAGTATGGTCTTCTGCCAGGAGACCAGCGATCCTATGAGGTGGACGAGAAGGATGCCGAAGGCCTGGGCGACGGAGACCATGGTGAGGAAGGCTCCTCTGTTCTTGGGGCTGGTATACTCTCCGAGGAGGACTGAGCGTAGAGGCAGCATCAGGCCGAAAGACATGCCGTGGATAACTCGTCCTACCATGATTGCCTGGAAAAGAAGGTAATTGTTTATAACTGGGTTGCTTTGTGTAGTCTTAATAATCAAGTCCAACTGTAGTTATGCATGCTTCTATATCATTCAAAATATAATACGCTTCAATAATGTGGTTACAGGTTTAAGTTGTTCACTTGTCGCCATTAACACTATCATACAGTTGTATAGAACCACAAAGAATGCCCTATTTCATAGGTTCTTTTCTATTTTCCTTATGTCTGGGAATAACATAAGTGTGACTGTTCCTAAATTATACTAGGCTTCAAATAAATCGGTTGGCGCATGGTTGAGCGATTGGCTGCTGCGCTGCGTGTCGCGGGTTCGATTTCCCGCATGGAACAAGTATTTGTTTGGCCTACAGATAGTTGTTCCGGGTCTGGCTGTTTATGTGAGTTTCTGTGTTTGTAAACGCACCCACAATACAGGAGAAATTCCTAAAGTAGGGCAACGTTTAAAAAAAAAAAGTTTAACCTCCATGCACTTGACATTACGGCAGGCACTTTATTTAGCGAAGTTAGTTTATTTAATCACCACTGTCCTCAAAACGGCAAAGAAAAAGATTGTGAGGAAACCAGTAGGTCTAACAAAAATTTGGGGAACATGTGTGTGTGAAAGTAGTGGAAATGAGTGTCCAAGCAGTGCAAAAACTATAGTTTCTCCTATACTTACTTCGAAACTCTTAGCCAGGAGTATGACGGTCCACCCGGCCAAGATGTTAGCGATGACCACGAAGTGTGCTATCCTCCGACCCAGCCGACCCATGATGGGCGGCGCTATGAAGCTGCCCAACAGCAGGGTGATGGCTGTCACCGATGCTGGAATGGGAAAAAGAAACATTGATTAGAAATAGAACCTTATAGCCTTATCTACATGGTGTTTCAGAAGCGCGTGGTACCTGATATACATACATTAAGGAAAAAATTGCAAAACAAAAAGCGACTTTTTTTCAAAAAAATCGAAATTAGAACGACTAAAAAGTTCCGAATAAGTGAATTTTCAAGGAGTTTGTCACAGTTGGTGGCATTTACTTTAGTTCAATCACAGATTTGATGTCACCAACTGCATCAAGATGCTTGAAAAGTTATTTTTTTGTAACTTTTTGGTCGATTTTTTTAAAAAAAAAGTTACTTTTTGTTTGTTTTGCTCCTTTTTTTTTCTTAATGTTTTTCAGCTACCCGACATCACCCTTAAATACAATGCAATGCACAGAACCACAGAGAATGCTGCTGCCCATTCTCTGGTGAGTCCCTTAGTCGCCTCTTACATGACACCCACGGGAAGTGATGGGATGGTGCTATTCTTTTAAGTCCGACACCATACAGAATGCTAGACTATACTGGCTTTAAAGATAACGGAAACTTGTTCAGACAATTTGTTGTAGATACTAATCTACAGAATTGTTTAATGTTCCCACACCTTATTCTGTTTCTTATCTTTCAATAAATCGTTTGAAACTAGTAATAAAACATTAATCGGTCTGTCTGTATAGATTTCAGTCTATTGTTGGTCTGATAAATAAATATATGATTGACCTTTAGCTGCATTTTCCCGGATTTAGCGTTTGACATCACATTGGATTGTAAATAATTTACAGTAATACAATACCATCGCTGTTTTAATAAATACTTAACTAACTATATAAACCAGAAATAAAATAAAAACTCCCTACTAAATTGACCCTAAAATATGGCGTCAAAAATTCACCCACATCACTGTCGACTGGAAGTGTACTCAAAAGACTGGCGGCATTGCCACGTTGTATGGCAATGCTTATTCTAGCCATATATGCCAGCCCTTCACGCGAAGTGTCAACTAAGCGTCTTGAGAGATCTTTAACCAAGATATGCGCACTCGGACCCCACGACCCGAGTGTTTCAAACCCAAACGGTTTTATTATATTTCCGCCGCTTGAGGTTCTCTGCAGCCGCAACAGCAGCGCCGGCACAGCACGAAGAGCTAGGAAGATTGGAATGGCGCAAGAGTATCGACACAAGTAGCGTCCCACACTAATGGCCTACTCATCTTCCATGGAAATAACGACATGCCGTCCGGTCTCTTGCCATTTACAGTAATTAATTTGATTGACACGTTTGATTAGCATTAAGTATGCATTAAATTAACATTTAAATGAAGTAAAAACTGACTGTTTGTTGTTTCTGGTGGGAATTCAATGTTTGAATAACGGTAAGTTATTAAGGAGCATTATAGAATTTAGGAACGAATATTGACTCCTTAGCTACTACTAGTGTAGATAGATTGTGAATATTCAGACGTTGTGTTTTTTTTTAAATGGATAGATGAAGCAAACTAGCCCCCTTTCGCAACGCGCGATAAGGAACTTCGTTCCAAAAGATGTCGCGTAACGGAAAAATGTGACGAGTGACCGAAAAATCTGACGGTAAATTATTTTCCAACGCCAATAAAGAAGTTTCACTTTAAAAACAAGCCTGTATTTTCCGAAAGCCGAAGTATAAAACGCGGCGAGCCTTTTGCCATCAACCGGGTACATATCAAACGGGCTGCTATTGAGTAATCCCTAATGGACAAACCAAATCATTCATAGACTGCCTCGAAATTCAAAAAAAAATCAAAAAATTCAAAAGTCATTTATTCAAATTAGGCTGAGTGCCAGCACTTTTTGAACGTCAAAGTTCTATATAAAGACAGTCCCCCAAAACGCCCGCCCGTCACCACTTCCTAGTGTTGTAGCTGGGAAAAAGAAGTGGCGCAACAAACTCCCCAGCAACACATCTGTCTGTTAAGCTTTTAAAAACTTGAATTAATACAATAGTATGCAAAGTATTTTACAATACATGACACAGAAAATAAAATATTCAAACTGTAAATCAAATTACATGAAATTAATTGACACTTGGTAGCTAGCACACTCCATTAAGCCATCAGAAATAGATAAACTCAAGCATTAACAAGTAAACCAAACTAATAATGCCTCCGGGCATAAATGGTGTGCCCGCTAACACGTGCAATAGTATAGTCTAACAATAGGATTGTGACTGGAGCCACAAGTGATGAACTAGAGCTAACATAATACTAATAATAAACAGTAATTTAACGTTAATACAACAATAATAATAAAAAATAAAAAATTACTATGACCAGCAAGACGACTAGTCACCACAAGCAGCACTCGTTCACGAGCATAACGCAAAAATCAGCCATTACCGCCCTCGCCATGTTTGAGGGAAGGAGGTAACCCGACCCCCGACGTTACCGCAAGCAGTGACATCTAGGGGAGCATGACGAACTTGCCGGTTGATCAGGCAAAAATAATTTACAAAACAGCTATGGACAACAGTAGTTCATCATATGTTTCAATACAACTCATACAAAAAGCAATTGTAACGAGTAGATTATGTCAAAAAGTCGAAAATCGAACCCACGACCTCACGCGCACCGTTTGCGTTTGGTGCCACTACACCAACGAGGCAGTCCAAACCGAGAACAGCTTATTATAAACTAGCCCGCGACTTCACCCACGTAAATATAGCCTAAGAGCTATTCCAGACTATAATCTATCTGTGAGCCAAATTTCAACCAGATCGGCTCAGCTGTTCTGCCGTGATTGAGTAACAAACATACATCCATTCAAACATTTTCATCTATAATGGTAAGAAAGTTGATTGCTTACCTATCCATGACCCCTGCTCCTCAGTGAGGGTGATGTGGGAGCCAGCCTTCTTCAGCTGCGGCAGCAGGATAGCCGGGAAGCCCACCACGGACCCGTGGCCGATGGTGGTGAAGGATACCGTGGCAGACACGAAGCACTGAAAACAGCAGGAGAACATAGTCTCATGATTTTAAAGCAATAGGAATATTTTCTGGTAGTATTGACGTACAGACGCCAGCACGTCAAGCTACCCGAAACTGTCAAATTATCCTAATCAACCTTGAACCTTATTCTTTAGCAATAAAGTTGAAAGAAATTTGTCAGATTGTTGTAGCTTGATGTACCAAAGCGAACTCGCCACGCGGTCGTCTACCTTCGGGAGCAGTCGTGTGCGCGTGTTTCTTATATGGTGAACACGTAGGTACCTATAGGTACGCAAACATTCGGACGTCCCTATCTTTACTACTTAAATCTATGCTGTGACCTTTGAGTATGTTAGGAACGTTATATTTTATCGTTATACCCATTTTCGCCGCAATTGCCTCGTTTAGTTGCTGGTGTTTTAAGAGCGTAACATGCATCTTAGGCGAAGAATTGTTTAGTAGCCAAAAGTGACTGAGTAACATCAGGTTTCACTTCTTCTTTTTAACCCCCGACGCAAAAGAGGGGTCTGTCTGTCTGTCTGTCTGTGGCATCATAGCGCCCGAACCACGGAACCGATTTCAGTTTAGTTTTTTTTGGATGAAAGGAGACTTAATCGAGAGTGTTCTTAGCTATGTTTTATAAAAATCGATTGAGCCGTTTAAGAGTTATGGTGGGTTAAAGTGGGGATGGAAGAATCAAAATTCTACAAATGTGCCCAAAATGGTTGTCAAATGAAAGATAAGATATTTAAAAACCGTTTCTAAATATTAGTATTTACAACAAAGCTACCACGATGAGTAGTAAAATATTTAGAAACGGTCCCCCCGACGCGACGTTTTCTTTGTAGAAATATTAATAGGTAGGTACTTAGATTCTTCCTAACTAATATTTTGTTGTAATTATTATTAATATTTTTAGCGGTGTTTTAGTTTTTATGTACAGGTTGTTAAATAAATCAAATTATTATTTCGTACTTTTTTTAGGTAGGTTTTTGTGTCGGGGGTTTTTAAAATTTTTTATTTATTAACGTTCTCAATTTGGTTGTATGTTTGTTAGCTCATAACTCCGTCATTTATGTACCGATTTGATGTGTCAGTAGTTTGGTTTTCAAATCAAAATAGCGGGAAACAATATGTCATTGCTTTCCTGTGGCTTTCCAGTGGTGTTAGGTGTGGGGTACCAATAAAAAGTGAAAAAAAAAAAATACAACCGACTTCCAAATACAAAAAAAACACTACAAAGTAGGAATAAAATAACTTTAATTTCGGAAGTCGGTGTCAAAGTACGAAGAAACAACCAAAAACACTGACTTCCGAAATTAAAGTTATTTTATACTTTGTAGTGTTTTTTTTTAATTTGAAAGTCGGTTGTGTTTTTTATTTCAAATTGATTCAGTCCACCCAAAAGTTGTCTGGTAGATATTGCTGTCAGCGATAAGACCGCCACTGAACTCATAGAATTAAGTTTGTGTGAAAAGAGTTTTGACTATTTTTGGTGTACATTAAAGTATATTCTATGTATCTATTCATCATCTGCCTAGTCTTTTCCCAACTATATTGGGGTCGGCTTCCAGTCAAACCGTATACAGCTGAATACCAGTATTTTACGTGGAGTGGCTGCCTACCAGACCTCCACAACCCATTAACTGGGTGAAACGGTTATTCTTGGCAAGACTGGAATCAGATATCTGGCTTCTGACAATCCGTAACGACTGCCACAGATCGACAAATGTCAGCCGAGACCAACGGCTTCACGTGTTTTCCGAGGCACGGACGAGTCTCGGTATGTTTAGATGGTCACCCATCCACAGACCGACCTTGGCAAGTGTTGCTTAACCTTGAAGATCGACCCGTGCGGCTGTTATTATTGAGCCACGAGCTCCTCTTCTATTCTATAGAATCTATTAATGGATTAAAGAGTGCGCAATAGTTAAGCCTCTTCCAGCTTGCTACAATAGACTGAATTAGATTGTGAAATGATAACAATCTACGTTTTAAACTAATGTCTGTCACGGTCGTGGTGTGTCTCCATCATTATCTCTATTTGCCTAACCCAGCTTCTTTATAATTTATGAAGGTGCGTTTAAATATATTGCAATGGTTCCCAACCTTTATTTGACCCGGGACCACTTTGATTTATTTGTTGCTAGCACCACTTTGATTAGGACCAGAAATCAAGAAAAAATTAAACGGTGTTTGTAATCAAAAGTAAAGAGCGTTGTCATAGAATACATAATGTTTCTGTTAGAAACTTAAAAAATCAGTTTGCATCATTGACATCATTGACTCATTTTTGAGGGGAAAATATTGAAATTGGCTTTCCAACGCCCATACTTAATGTAGGCCTAGGTATATTCGCTCGCATACACCAGCCCCTGACAAAACCTTTACGTTGTATACCCAGATATACACCTGGCGCTCAACGTCCAGCTTTTGGCGGACCATATTTTGGCCCTTGCGGACCAACAGTGGTCCGCGGACCACAGGTTGGGAACCACTGATATACAGGTTATTTCAGATACAATCTGTGATTGAAATACAATAAAAGCCATAATCTGTTTCAAGTACACTGCTTGAAAAGTAAGATGTATATTGCGGTCAAGTTTTTTGAAAAATAGTCTATATTTTTTTGTTTTCTTTACTGTATATCAATTATCAGATACAGAACGTTATCCTTAAATATGACCACGACCTTTTGAAGCATCCTTTTTTTTGCATGGGAAATCATCAAATGACTTTTTCCGTTCTGGGTGGAGCGGAAGGGCGTGTCAGACTCTTACTGACTAAAACCCATCCGTGTTCCTTCTAAAGCCCTTTGCGTTCCAGGGCCGCGGTGACACTTTCGAACAAACTCCGCAACCCTGGCAGGCTCTGGCCCTAGCAGGCCCCGTCTTCTATGCTGACATCTCTTTGAGGCGCGCGTGGAACACAACGCGCCATCGACCCGGGCCTGGTGGTGATCGGACAGCGAGCCACCCAACGCTAGCCGTCCGCAGGCCCGCGCCTACGGTGGCCAGGGATCGCCCTGCGACCTTCGACGCCCGGTTTTGAAGCATCCTGCATATGCTTATAGTACCTATCTATTGCAACTTGAAGTTAAAATTACCTTGATAACACGTGTGTACAGGATAAAAATAGATTCAAAATTAATATGAATTAGAAGGGGTTTTTAATTAATATGAAACAAGAAACGTTACTGTTTTGTTCGATTGACATTATACAAACATTATTAACTTTTTAGGGGCTTGACGATTGCTTTTTGCTAACTCAGTAAATTCAAATGCCAGTGTTCGTTCTTTGGTTCCGTGCTGAAGGGCAATCAACAACCAACCAAATTACTAAGCCCCTTCTGACTGTCCGTCTGGCTGTCACCGGGCTTTATCTCATAAACCGTAATAGGTAGACCGAATAAAACAGGAATAGGGTTAATTTTAAAAGAGTGTGTATTTAACACATCACAGGCTTCTTCTGGGTAAGCTCGCTCCATCGTCTACTTTGTCTCTGTCATCTATGACCTAGACTTGAGTCAATAGTAAACTCATATTAAAAAAAAAATGTACTACCGCTATATCAAATTACAATAATAATTTTTTTTGTGTCCAATTTGGCCGGATTCCAGTAACTTTTCTGTTACAGCAAAACTTTGCAGAAAGGTTTACTTTGTCCCACTCGTGACTGTACTGTTATGCATCTGGCTTTAACCGATAATTATTATTATTGTTTATGTGTAATAGATCCAAAAAAAAACAAGATTTATAAGTTAATCGGTTGGTTTTCCCAAAATCCCGTGATTGATACAGAAAACCGGTATCACGTTAAATTATATGCCGTATCTAGAGAACTAACTTAATTAGGTATCTTTTGCCTAGTTTTTTATTACCGGTTGTAGAAAATTACTGGTTGACCATGGTTTAAATTAGTACCTATAATTTCCAGTACCAGTCAGTAGTAGTAGTAACTTTTGGAAAGAGTCACCGCGGCCCTGGAACGCAAAGGCCTTTAGAAGGAACACGGATGGTTTTTAGTCAGTAAGAGTCTGACACGCCCTTCCACTCCACTCAGAGCGGAAGATGTCATTTGATCATTTCCCATCCTTAAAAAAGATTTAAAAAGTAGCAGTCATTTCCAGGATGGAATTCAGTCGGAGGTGAGCGTGAATTTAATTGTACCCCATGCCCCCGGCTCATGGTATCCGTAAGAACTGTAGGGTTTTAGTCGGTGGGTCCGATATAATACTCCTTTCTCCCCGTCAGAGTGTCCATGAGGATATCCCCACAAAATGAAAAAAAAAAAGACTGAAAGTACCTATTCATTCACAATAAAACCTTGAGTTTCCAAATTATTGATTGATCGCACCTTCAAAGAAATGTTCAATACATTTCTTTTCAACTATGTTAAGATGAACTACCAATGTGACCAGTCACTGGTGGTTACCATTATTTTAAATGGAACGATTCCATATCTGACCTTACTGGGTTAGACTTTTTTTTTTGGTGGTCAGATTCGTGTTGACGACGCGTAACGACTGTTAAAGATCTACAAATGACAATCCTGCTTTTTAAGGCACGGAGGGATCTCGCAACACCTCCATGTTCGGGACCTCGGTAGACGTGTAGGTTAACCTCCGATCCACGCATAGTCATGAGCCATAATTTTTGCATCTGTTTATTTAAATGTCTTTGCGTGCACCATTCAGCTCGATTTTGGAAATGGCAATAATTAGGTAATAACTTAACTGATTTTTGTGTGTTTTTTTTAAGGATGGGAAATCGTCAAATGACTTCTTCCGCTCCGGGTGGGGCGGAACGGCGTGACAGACTCTTACTGATTAAAACCCATCCGTGTTCCTTCTAAAGCCCTTTGCGTTCCAGGGCTGCGGTGACTCTTTCGAACAAGTTCCGCAACCAGCGGTCGCGCTGAAGACCACGATTCCAACAAGACAGTTCATAAATACCTAAATACTAATGGTACGAGATCGCGACAGAGCAATGCAGGTCAAATCATAACTCCTAAGGTTTCAAGCAATCATTGTTGTATCTATGTTGTCGTACTTATGTAAAGAAATCTAAGTATTTCTTCTAATAAGTGTTACAAATTAATTTCACACTGCTTACTCAAAGCGGAACGGTTGATTTTTATGATTATGTAAATTGAGTTATAAATATAAGATTTGTTTTTTTTTAAGCATCGTTTATCAATTACTCTGTATTAAAATAGGATGTTTTTTTAAATCGGTTTAATATGACAGTATTTTGACTGTTCGAAAGTGTTTTATTTTTATATTCTATTATTTTTCTTTATATATTTATATTTATTTTATATTTTTATATTATTGGCTATTATTCCTGGTAAACTTTTAAGAAGGTGAATATTTAGTGCGGTTTTTATTTCTTATCGAACAATGAGCACAATTAACAGATAACGATTTATCAACAAAAATGTTAACTGACTTGAAATTATTGTAGAAACCAATAGGTTTTTCAGGCACGTTTTCAATAATAATTAATAAACACAACGGAGATTCATATTCTTACATTTTCCATTTTTACAGTAGATTTTAAATAAAGAATACATTCTATATTACCTATTTTAACAACTTATAACTATTCGCGTCGTTCATTATATAATAATTAAAATTTTAATAATCCTTGAAGATCTTACTCGTAGCAGGAGAACCTTACAAACAAAAATAACTCTTAAATTGTCGCATAAAATTACCGTATAAATAATGTCACCAAACAATTTTTTTTTATTCTATTTATTTACACACATGGATACGCCAACCCCATCGTACCGTACCCCATCGTTCTAATTATACATTTATTTATTACTAAATAACATAAATTACCAATTTGAGTGAGAGGGACTCATTAATTAGATAGCCTTGCTAGACTACTTAACCTTTTCGCTAACTGCGATTTAGGACTTGCCAAAATTGTTTGAATTAACCCAACATCTAGAAAATTCAGTTAAAACTTTTTAATGATTCTCTTTCACCTTTGTTCCTTGCACAATCCATCAGCAAATGAAGGATATCTTCAATTGTATTGCATACTACGCAATTGGGAGATGTAACTTTTACTATAAGAGCCAAATTTTGCCGATGGATAGTGTCCAGAACGCAGTCTTAAAGCTAATTTAATATAATGTCTATTTAATTTATCATCATCGAACCATACGAGGAGGCTCATTTTGTATAATTTTGTACCAAGTCACCTAACTTACTTGTTTCAAAAACGGCGAAATCTTTTGTTTTGTCATCTAAAAACACACAAATTCAATTCAACTTAACTTTTGCGACACAGCACTTCACATAAATGATATAATAATTGTTGACATAAGTGATCGTATAATTAATATACGAAATAATAATAAAAAACGCTAGAAAATCTACATCACACACGGATAGCGATAGAACTACTGAATTGAAATAAACATCGCCAGTTTTGTTCTAAGAAAGATACTTAATTATTGTAACTTTCACTGCTTACTCATATTCAACTCTATCACAACGCATTATGGCTTATTTTAATGTACGAAGCCACTATGGAGTTATGCTCGGAATATTAATTCGACCGGTTTTGTAAAATCAACACGTGAGATACTACTTTTTGCGCCCGGATGTGCTCATAAAAAATCCCTGAATCTTTGATTAGGTTTAGTTACTGATGCCCAAAAAAACGGCTTAGCCCGAGGTGTTCCGTAGGTACCATAAAAATGTACCCAAAAACATTTTTTAATTTAGTTTAATAAACTAAATTAATAAATGTACATTATGTATACATTTATAAATTCATTTATTAATTTAGTTTATTAAAACATTTATAAATCCGTTTACTAATTTGATAATAATACTGTATTAAATAGAAGAAATTTGTAAAAAAAAATGTACATGAACCTTATTATGACTGTTTAATAATATAAGTTGTTGAGTTCAATAAAGAATAATGAATTATGAATAAATTTAATAAAAAGACAAGTCATTACTCTAGTGATCCATATTGTACATTTTTAAGTAAGGATGGATCCCTAAAAAATAATTAGATTTTTACACTAGGTTATAAAATCATAATTACTGAGTTTTATGAATTTGGGATCCGCATGACCTGATGATTACCGTAGAATTCCCAAAAAAAAAGTAGTTTGTGGCGAGGAAAATACGATTAAAGTATAATTTATATGATTTTTCGTCTTCGTCTGTCTTGGGATTAGTTTTTTTCTATCCTTCTGTTATTTTATAGCAAACAGGATGTTTTTTCGCAGTCCATTGCATTTTGTCTACATTTATTAAAAACTGAGAAAATATAGTTTTCTCGCCATGGACTTCGCACTGCTGCAAATTATACACACACCTGTTCTTCGTTTATTGCTATTTCTACCAGAGTATAGTGGTCCTGCAAACTTCCATTGAGACATTGAGAGAAAAGGGAGGATCCTCCGACCAGACGGTTGTTTCTGGTGGACAACTGCCCGATAGTTGGACTGTTGTGTATGTTTAAATCGCACGGAAAGCTCTGATACCGCGAAGCAGAATTTCGTTAGTAGTTCGCTACTGGTGGAATAGATGGCGTTGCGGTTATTTTTATGCAGTACAAAATTTCGCTTCGTTAAAAACCGTTGCACGGTTTAGAAGAAGTAAGCGGAGAAATAGACGGAGGCAAACAGCGACTTTGTTTTATAATACTAGGTACTAGGTTGTGCCCGCGACTTCGTACGCGCATATCCCCGTTTTCCCCGTTCCCGTATAGCCTTCCTCATGAATGTGGCTATCGTATACAAAAATAATTTTCCAAATCCGACTGGTAGTTCCAGAGATTAGCGCGTACCACAAACAAACTCTTCAGCTTTATTATATTAGTATATTTATAGCTGATAGATATTTCTGTGTCAAAGTAGTAGTGTTATTAGATAATTATAGCATTTATAATTTTTGTTTTTGCGACCAATATTGTTCGGTTGGCTAGAATTGGGCTATAGTTGCTATTGCAAAAAGTTGCACATAACCAAAACTGCTTTCCCTTAGAAAAATAATCTTACAAACATACAGACATGCAAATACCTCAATGATTTGTAATGTAACGCTTAATTCTAAATACGTAAAATATGCGACAGAGTTGGATAACATTGCCACAGTGTAGCAGACAACTGTGCAAACAACAGTCTGATGGTTGGACTGCGACATTTACATGAATAATTTATTTAAGTATTCTGTGCTCCGGATTTAAATATGGTGTACTAAACTTTGACAGTCACTGACAAGTATGTTTTCGTAATATTGCTAGGTCCATTCTCCGATACTGGTTTGACTTACCTTAAGCAAGGATATTAAGGGTTTTACCACACTAATTGATCGACAGCCATCGATCGACATCGATCGAAGTTGATCGATTTGTGTGCTTTGGCGGATCGAGGGATACCGGGAAATAAACAATTGTTAACACACCAATTGATCAACTTCTATCGATGGCATCGATCAATTGGTGTGGTAGAAGTAGAAGCCATGGATCGATGTCGACTAATTCATTTTACCATCGATCGACGATCCATCGATTGGTATAGTAGGAAGTATCGATCGACTTCGACTAGGTAATTAATTCTACCCCCTTAGATAACAGTCTCCGTTCTTTGGCAGTTCTTACCGATTTTCAGATGCCAGAAAATCTGACAGCAGTCTTGCCAAGAAGTACCGTGTTACTCAGTAACTGGGTTTAGGAGCTCAGAATCGCAGTTGCTTCATGTAAATACTGGTATTCAGGTGAATGGATGTCAGTGACGACCACAATATAGTTGGGAAAGGCTAGATGGATGATGATTTATATACCAGTGGTTCGTGGGAAGAGGGAAGAGTTCCTGTATCGAAGGGAAGCCGGTTCCAATTATTATCTTAACAAATAGGTTGGTAATTTTTTAACATGTTGTGGAAAACAAAATGCTTTCACGAATTAAGCAATTAAGGTGGCGAGACGAATGGACGCTTACTGCAAGGGCTGGTTCGAAGTGGCTCGGGAAAAAATATCACTGTTCGCATCATTAATATATAATAATAAACAACGGGTTGCACTACGGGAGTGCCGGCAGAAGTGAAAACTTGAACATTAACGTAGTGCATTTTTGATATATTGAAATGATTAGGGAATAATTTCGCACGAATCGCTTTAATATCAGTATAAAAGTACTATCATTTATGTGGTAAAATACAATATTCATTTATTGCGCTATCGTACACAAACATGACAATTTATATTACATTATAAATTTAACACTTCAGACGTTCCCTCCGTCTTACGAATTTTCGATCAGGTCACGTGTCCTGACTGACGCGAGTTTAAAAATTTTTACCCATCCCAAAAAGTGCACAACGCCGCTAAAGAAGATTTCACTTCATTAAAAAAACAAAAGAAAAGCCTTTTATTTCCTGCTTAAATACAAAATTAAGAGGTAAGTAGTTAATTTAATCTACACTATGTAGTGTTTGGCAGGAACCCATTAAACAGGTGCAGGCCTCCTGCAAGTCCTTCCATTTGGTTCTGATTTGGGCTACTTGTAGCCATTGCATTTATTATTTGCCATCATTATGAACTACTAAATCTACTGTCCCATACATGTAGGTATGCTTAACTGAATATACTGTACTGAACAGCTGATTTTTTTTCGCGTTTTTCAAGCAAATCAATACAGCCCACGCCTCACACACCTTACATCACTAATGCGTGGTAGATACGGTTACGGAAAACCGTAAGTTTTAGACCGTAGGGCAAACAACAAATATAAAATTTAAAAACCAGCCAGTCAGACAGACCGACGAGTGATACGGAACCCTAAAAACTGGAAAACAGGTAAGATAAGTCACTGTGTTGAAAAAAAAAGGTACATCCGTATTTCTACAATAAAGTTTAGAAACTGGTAACACACGCTCAATAAACAATAATTGAAACAAATCGTAAAAAAAAAAATGAATAAATAAAATATAGTTAAACTTATCTATATATAGTACCTAGCTTTTGCCCGGGCCTTCGTACGCGCATATCCCGTGTTTTCCCGTTCTCGTACGAATTTCGGGAAATCCTCGCTTAGTGTTCCTACGAAGTATAGGGAACCTACATGCCAAATTTCAGATTTCTACGACCAGTAGTTTCGGCTGTGCGTTGTCTGTCAGTCACTCAGTCAATCAGGCAGTAACGGAAGCATTTTATATATGTATGTCACCGGAAAATTGTAAACGCCGTAAGATTGTAAAATATCGCGTGAAATTCTAAATATATCTTTCTTAATTAGATACTTTGGATGGGATTTATTGTAAACAAAACGATTTTTTTCACAATATATCGAGAAATCATAATCTAATAAAGATTTATTATAATCTTTCAGAGTCTAAAATTTTCCGGTGACATATAAATTAATAATAATAATAATCCTTGTTCCCGATACCGGTGGGCTACTATTTTGTATATTTTTAAATGTTTTTTTTTTGTATTTTTTAAGAAATATACAAAATGTAAAAAGTAAGTTAAAAAAATAAATTAAACGGATTAATAATAATTATAAATTGGAAAGCTACATTATCAGCGAGTAACGTAGGCTATATTTTATCCCCGTATTCCCACGGGAACGGGAACTACGCTGGTGAATCCGCGTGCCGTCCGCTAGTAATTTATAAAACGATGTAAAAGTATTTATACTATCAGAAATAAAGAATTTTAGTATTTGTTACAGACAGTCAAAGATACATTCATCATCATCCACAGCCTCTCTATTTTCACAAAGATTATTTAATTTTATAATGCCGTTATTCAAGTATTTGTCCAACTTGTACGTACTCAGTGTACTCACTACTTGGTACCAGAAGTTAGGTAATCTTGGTAATGCTAAGCGGGTTAGTGACCGCAACTTGTATGCGTGAGCGCACGATACGATGAATTGACCTCACTAACTTGGATATTTAGTATTTTTCCTTAGGATAGGACGAAACCTAATCAACTAGCTTGAATTCATATGAAATCTATTTTTTTCTTTATTTGAGATGAGTTTGCTCTTGATTCTAGTCTGGGTCATAGATGACAGAGACAAAGTCAAACCTTTAATAAAGAAAAAGAAAAAGCAGCAAAGTGCGAGTCGAACAAGTTTCTTGTATGGCCCCCTTTAATTTTTAATATTTGTTGTTATAGCGGAAATAGAAATACACACTCTGTGATTGTGTAATTGATTATTGAATGATGTCATTTTCATATTTTAACTGTCTACCTATTACGATTCTTGAGATACAGTCCACTGACAGACAGACGGACGGACGGACAGAGGAGGCTTAGTAATAGGGTTCCGTTGGTTACCCTTTGAGTACGGAACCCTAAAAAGTATTAATTGTACCAGAACTGACATACATACAAATTAAATATAAACATACTCAAACAAAAATTCTTTAAGCGTATTAGTAGTGGGTACTTAAAATATGTAAGTAATGGCAAAATTAAGATTAACAATTAACTGAAAACAAAAGAAAGATTAGAAATTATTACTCACTTCTGCCTAGCCTTTTCTCAACTACATTGAGGTCGGCTTCCAGTCAAACCGGATTTAGCTGAATACCAGTGTTCTACGTAAAGCAGCTGCCTACCAGACCTCCACAACCCATTAACTGGGTAACACGGTACTCCTTGGCAAGACTGGTGTCAGATTTACTGGCTTCTGACAATCCGTAACGACTGCAAAAGATCTAAAAATGACAGCCAAGACCAATGGCTTCACGTGCTTTCCGAGGCACGGAGGAATCTCGGTATGTTAAGATGGTCACCCATCTACAGAACGACCTCGGCAAGCGTTGCTTAACCTTGAAGATCGACAAAAATCTTCCTGCATTTGTCCCATGTTATCTTCGCGACACGTTATGTGTTCCTATTTACCCCGCCTTTTAAAAAAAAGCACAGAAAAGGCACACATTTTATGGTTTACGGACCAACCACTCGTTAGGCATGCGGCAGACATATCCAGCTTAGTCCCATTCAAGCTGTCAAAGCAAGTAAAAAATTAAATTGTGTCAAAAAAAGCCGTCTGCAATAAAAGACAAAAAATTCCTAACAAGTCAGTTTTCAAACAGTCTGGTGCAATATCGGTAGCATTCATTTTAGACCAATCACAGATTTGATGCCAACAACTGCATCTGATTGCTTGATAAATTGCTTGTTTTGACGGTTTTATAATGGTGTTTTTTTGACACAAGTAATATTTTTATTCTAACATTTTACTGAATCGTCTCCTCGAGCCCTTTATTGGAAATCCCACTTGACTATTTCACAAAAAAAAAGCTGCCTGCACTTTGAAGCACGTAAAATCCGCCTTTTTTAAGAATTTTAAAGTACCTAGTGATAATCGCGCCATCAAGACGAATCTAATGACGTATCATTTATCATAATCGGTTGAGCAGTTGAGTAGTTACGAGCAGACATACATGTCAAACACATAACCCTCCTTTTGGGTTTCGCAAATATTCACGTGACAAAACCTTTTTGGTTGGTTTGGTATTTGTTTGTGAAGACTTTTTATCATCACTGTACCTCTAACTCGTAATAGGTAATTAAATAGTACGAACATGATTAGCTACATGACAATCAATAAATTGGCTTGCATCACTGAACTCGCAGCCGTATGGTCTCCGACCTTGAGTCAGTGGGTTCGATTCCGATCGAGATAACACCGTCAATTGTAGCGGGACATGTTCTTTTAATTAAAGGTTTTATTAATTGCTTGTCAAGATTGGTGTCGCTAGAAGTAGGAAGTATGATTAGAGAGGATTGAGTCCTTGATTGTAGAATTTCAACTGGGAAAACAGTCGACAACTCAAGATTTTTTGGAATATATGGCATATTTAATAATCGTAAGGTGTGGAAAGAAAAATGTTCACTATGTCAGCGTGGCGGGGACCACTTGTTAAACTACGTATTTATGCCAAATACACAATCAAGCTATTAAAAACAGTTAATTACTTATTGTTCCATGATTTTCTAAGCCCAAGACCACAAAACAACACAAAATTTACGATTTGTAGATGCCGTTTTGTTAACTCGCAATCTGCGCGAGAACGTTCGGAACAGGGCTGACTTTGACGCGTTATAAAGCCGCTGTGGTAGGGCTCAGGGACTTTTTGAGTGACTGTATGACATCCTTGTCTATTTCTAAACACATTGGGCAAGTAAGAGCTTGATAGGCATAGTTTTGAAGAAGGAAAACAAAACGCGGGAACGATTAACTAAAATAGGGCACAAGGCGGTTCGAGCAAATTTGACATCGACTATTTCAGGTGGCTTGCCGCTTTAGAGGTAGGCGAGATTTGAATTTGAGCTCGGAAAATGATGTAAACATGGTTCATTCGTCAAACACATAAGTTTAAACAAAACATACTACATATTTTATGTTTTTAAATTAAGAATTGGGTTTGCTCTTGGCCTCGATCACGCCTGATGGAAAGCGATGGATGAGGTCTATGATGGAGCGAGCGTGCCCAGGAGATCCCTGTTCACTGAAGGCAGACGGTTTATATGTGGAAGGGAACATAGAAACTGGCAGAAGGTTCCACACTATGAATAGGTAAATTATTTATTTACAGGCATGTCTGTAAGATACGATATCTTTTCTTCGGTACCATCTCTGGAAATCCTGCTCCTATTATGGATATTGCTTGATCGCTTCACTGGTAGAAAACTAAGAGTCAAACGCTACTTGATATCCAAGTAAAATGCAGTTCCAACTTGTGGGACCCGCCATGGGAGCAAAGTCGTCGAAAAAGATAGTATTTGATATTTTTGTTGCCTCTACGCGTAGACTGATTCACCCCGGAGGTTGTAGGTAGGTTGTATTAGGTAAGTGTAAATAGTATTTTGTGTTTAAATAGCTTAAAATAAAGTAATCTCGTATGAAGAAGAGACTTTTACTCTTGTATATACTATGATATAATAAAGCCAAAGAGTTTGTTTGGTTGAACGCGCTAATCTCTGGAACTACCAATCGAATTTGGAAAATTATTTTGGTAAATGATAGCCACATTCATGAGGAATACTATGGGCTATACGGAAACGGGAAATTCCTATGGGAACGGGAAATACTCGTACGAAGTCGCGGTTAAAAGCTAGTCTACTTATAAAATTCTGAGATGGTGCACAGATTAGGTTTTGTCTGGTGAATGACAAGAAACTTGCTGCTACGAGCATTTATATTTGCTACATTAGGCAATGTATGTGTGTCCTTTGTAATGTAGGTACGGTACCTATCTTCCTGTGTGTGTTGTGTACGTATGGTACACGTACGTTATGATAATATTAGTAGCTTGTCTCAAAAAGCCCTTGAGAAAAAAATGGTACCGATAAATTTTTTATTTAACAAAAGAATAAAAACACAAATATGGTAGTCTGCGGATTGGTCACCAGTTTATTTTAGGCCACAATTTCTCGGAGATATTGTAAAGTATCGAATGTTGATGCGTTTTGTTGTGGAAGCAATTGTGTGTTCACAATTTATCAAGAGTTTGAAATATCTCGAGATGTTTAATAAACTTATATGTAACTGAATAAACGGGAAAACTGAAAAGAGATCATTGCACTCAACATTATGAACTAATGCGTAACTATGGGGTCCCAAAAAACACAGAAAACGCAAAAAAAAAACGGGCCAAGTGCGAGTCGGACTCGCGCACGAAGGGTTTCGTACCATAATCTATAAAAACGTCACTAAAATCACGTTTGTTGTATAGGAGCCCCGTTAATTTTTTTTTGTATGTTATTTGTTTTGTTCTAGTTCGTGGTGGCGCAAGCAAAGAATGTCTGGAAGGATATGGGGAGGCCTTTGCCCAGCAGTGGGACACAAAAGGCTAAGGAAAAAAAAATTGTATTTGTAGTTATAGCGGCAACAGAAATACATCATCTGTGAAAATTTCAACTGTCTAACTATCATGGTTCATGAGTTACAGCCTGGTGACAGACAGACGGACGGACAGCGGAGTCTTAGTAATAGGGTCCCGTTTAACCCTTTTTAACCCTAAAAAGCAGCTGTTTAGTACATTTTTCGAGTTATGCACACAGAATTAATTGTGATTTTAATTTGCTTGAAATAAAATATAGTAATGTAACAAAGTAGTCATGGTGACGTAGTTATTAACCACGACTATTCAATTGAACGTTGCATGCACCTAATAACGAATCTAAAGTAGGTACAATTATTCACACGTGTAGATCAGATTGGCTTGTCATTCTCATGTATTTAATCTATAAATATAAATATATAAATTATTTGTTTTAAAAATAACAACAAATGGATTTGAATAATGGGTCAAATGTGAGATGTTGTAAAAAAGGAAAATTTGTGGATATTGAAATGAAAGCTCTACGAATGCAGTGTTTGTATTGACGATGTTGTCTCAAACTGATGGTCGATGAGGCCGAAAGGTTCTGGAATGGCGACCGCGTACATGCAGAGTTGGTAGGTCTCCCACAAGATGGACCGAAGTGAAAAACTCATCATCATGATCCGAAAGACGTCCACAGTTGGACATAGGCCTCCCCCAAGTGTCGCCACAAAAACCGGTCCTGTGCGTCTCGCATCCATCGGCTACCCGCGACCCTCACCAGGTCATCGGTCCACCTTGTGGGAGGCCTTCCAACGCTGCGTCTTCCGGTACGCGGTCGCCACTCCAGAACTTTTCAGCCCCATCGACCATCTGTTCTGCGAGCAATGTGCCCTGCATACTGCCACTTCAGTTTAGCTATGTCGGTAACCTTGGTTCTCTTGCGGATATCGTCATACCTGATTCGATCACGCAAGGAAACTCAGAGCATTGCACTCTCCATTGCTCTTTGGGTGACTTTAAGCCTTCTGGTGAGGCCCATTGTGAGCGACCACGTTTCAGTTCCATAAGTGAAGAACTGGTGACTGGGAATCCGATAGTTATGAGACGGTCAGTACCCAGCTTTACATACGGCCCGTAACATCGGTCAGTACCCACCCTTACATTACGGCCTGTAACACCGATCAGTACCCACCCTTACGTTACGGCCCGTAACACCAGTCAGTACCCAGCTTTACAAAGAGCAGCAGTCCATCTCACCTCCACAACCCAGATTACATGATACCCGAATAAACAAAAGATTAAACATAACTACAATACAAGCTCTTAAACCTGTTCCTTTACTTGATTTTTTTACAGATTTTGCAATCAGACGCTCTGCTGGTTAGTGATAGATAATGTATGCAAGCATCTGGGTCGTGTTTTGTTTATATTATCAGCCTTTGATAATCACCTGAATGCGAGTAATGTAAGATTAGCTTGACAGGTCGGTAGCACATACCTGGCAAGTGATAGATAAACCAGGTACGAGTAGGTTACCTACTTTTGGCACAGATCTTGATATTAGTAAAGGAGGACGCTACTGACGCTATTTACAGTAAAAAAAAAATGTCTTTATTGTCGCCAGTTAATACATTCATCTTAGGGTAATCTAACATATGCATGCGTATATTAATGTATTGTACAAAAGGTACTGCTACTGATTCCTTAAGCTTGTATTTTGGGAAACAGTGTTCAGCCGCAGGAAGTATCACACTAAAATACGAATAAGAACATTGGTTTGAATGTCGTTGCAGTAGACTAACAATATTTTTAGGATAACATCCGGTTATTCTTATTCTATAATCTATTTTTTTTATTTTATTTAAGTTTTACAGTGTTGACGTGTTTTTTTTTTTTTTTTTTTGCTTAGCCGATTGTGTCCCACTGCTGGGCAAAGGCCTCCCCCATATCCTTCCAGACATTCTTTTCTTGTGCCACCTCAAACCAGCCTTCGCGGTGTGCATCCAAGTCATCTTGCCACCGCTTTCTGGGCCGGCCTCGGCGACGCCGTCCATCCTCTGGCACCCATTGCAAAAAATATTTTCTCGCAGTCATTTTTAAGTGAGTCGATTTGCTTAAAGCCTGGAGGAATACAAATAATAAAGGGAGGCCTCTGGCCTGCAGTGAGATAGAACAGGCTGAAGATAAAATAAATATTACTTACCAAAGGGCAGATCCAAATTCGTTTTTTTT
Organism: Mamestra configurata; assembly: GCA_002192655.3. Taxonomy (NCBI): domain Eukaryota; kingdom Metazoa; phylum Arthropoda; class Insecta; order Lepidoptera; family Noctuidae; genus Mamestra; species Mamestra configurata. The sequence goes on along the minus strand of NDFZ01004756.1, from coordinate 89,409 downwards.
TCCTCCTTTATTCAACCCATTACAAATCCATATATCGTCAATGTCGCGGGACACTTTTCTTGATAGGGGTTTCACAAAGAAACTCCTCGGCTGAAGTGTGCTGATGCTGGTCCAGTAGCAGGGGGGGCTGTTTTGGCTGATAGCCTGTTTAACTTGGATAAGAATCCAAATGGTAATTAACAACTGACTTTCGGTTTCAGAAACAATCAAAATAACACCTCTAGATCCCAAAGAATCACACGTTTCACAATTTACCTGAAAATTACCTGAAAAAAAAAACGAGCGAGTCTTACAGTAGTCGCATAGGATGTGTAACATCTGACGTCTCACCTTGGTAAAAAGCAACATCAACATTAACAGAACCAACTGACACCCAACTTTTATTATGGTTTTTACTTTTATTTATTGATGGGAAATCATCACATGACTTCTTCCGCTCTGGGAGGAAGGGCGTGTCAGGCTTTTACTGACTAAAACCCATCCGTGTACCTTCTAAAGCCCTTTGCATTCCAAGGCCGCGGTGACTCTTTCGAACAAATTCCGCAACCCTGGCAGGCTCTGGCCCTAGCGGGCCCCGTCTTCTATGCTGACATCTTTTTGAGGCGCGCGTGGAATACAGCGCGCCATCGACCCGGGACTGGTGGTAATCGGACAGCGAGCCACCCAACGCTCGCCGTCCGCAGGCCCGACCTTTTACCTACACCCCAGATTTTGCCAGTGTTCCAGGAGGCGAGCTTATTGGAATGAACTGGGCACATACAGAGTAAGATCGCTACTGAGAAATTTCAAACGGAAAAATCCACTATCACTTTGTCCGACCCAAGAGCCGAGCCCAAGATTACACGTTCAGCAGTGTCCGATCAGTACCGATACATCATCGAGGCAGTCATTAGTGTAAGTAACCATAATAACGACAAAAAAAGGATTATAATCAGATTTGTCATAGAGTTATGTGTACCTAAATGGATTAATTTAAGAACCATGAGTAATAAACCTGGGGTGGGGAGCTCGTGGCTAAATAATAAGAGCCGCTCAGGTCGATCTTCAAGGTTAAGTAATGATTGCCGAGGTCAGCCCATGAATGGGTGGCCATCCATAACATGCCGAGACTCCTCCGTGTGTCGGAAAGCACAATACGCCGTTGGTCCCGGCCAGGCTGTCTTTGAAACTCAATCAAGCTGCCTAGCCATTTCCTTATTACATTGTGGCTCTCGTAAGAGGCGATTAAGGGACTCACCAGAGAATGGGCAGCAGCATTCTCTGTACATTGCAACAGCTACACTGCCATCGCCAATCCGCCAACCAAGCGTGGCGATTATGGCATCCCCCTTTTTTTAAGAATGGGAAATCATCAAATGAGTTCTTCCGCTCTAGGTAGAGCGGAAGGGGCTGTCAGACTCTTACTGACTAAAACCCAGCCGTGTTCCTTCTAAAGCCCTTTGCGTTCCAGGGCCGCGGTGACTCTTTCGAACAAATTCCGCAACCCTGGCAATGTTCAGCAGTGGACGTCTTCCGGCTACTATGATGATGATAATGATGATGATTTTGGCCGGATTCCAGTCTAACCCGATCCTTTATAAGGAGCCAGGATCAGCCGGGATGCTCGGGACGTTCGATTAACAGGCTATGAAAACTGTGAACAAGACAGCAAAACCCCTTATTTCAATTAAAACTGGCGGTCACCATGTTCTTCCAAATAACATGCTTGTCAAAAAAGAAACACCACATTGGATTATTATGGAATATGAGATCACACGTACATGTAGCGGCATCAATGCCGTCATATGAAAAATTAAGAAGCGAAATTTGTACGGCAACAAAAAGAACCGCAGCGCCATCTACGACGAACTAACAACGAAATCCTGCATCGCGCAAGCAAAGTGCTCCGTGCGATTTGAACATATACAACAGTCCGAATATCAACTATCGGGCAGTTGCCCACCAGACAACAAACGCCTGGTAGGAGGATCCTCCCATTTTCAGTGAAGGTGTACTTTACTCTCTGTACCGCAAACCTCTATATACATATCATATCTATGACATCGTTTTTAACTACGAGTTTAAATTAATCTTAAAGTACCGAAACTTTATGTCACCGGAAAATTGCAGGCTCCGTAAGATTGTTATAAATCTCAATTAGATTATAATTTCTCGATATTATTATGAAAAAATCGTTTGTATACAATAAATCACATCCAAATTCAACATTTTCCAATATATCCGTGTCTTATTAAAACAAAATAGTTTACAATTTCACGCGATATTTTACAATCTTACGGCAGTTGCAATTTTCCGGTGACAGATACAAAAATACGCTTTACTGTCAAAGTACTCCTTCACATCGCTGTCATCTGGAAACGTACCCAGAAGACTGGCAGTATTGCCACGTTGAATGGCAATGTTTATTCTTTGGGCAAAGAACGAGCTAACCCTCTGGACACGCAGTATTGATCAGTTGGCGAGAAATGTCCTTGAAAATGCTACTGTTTTAAACTAGGTAGATACAATTATTTGATCAAAACAACTGCTGACTCAGAGGATTTTACTTTGCAATTACAATCAGTTCTTACATTATGTTTCAGATCGCTCAGTAGTTAATTGTATGAGGTTTTCTCATTTTGGTGTCAGTGGGCGGTGGGTTTTATTTGTATTGATACTTCGCTACTCTTAAGGAAATTAAAATAATTGTGGATAAAACTCGGTGAACACATTCAATTCAGGTTTCCAGGAGTTGCAGTTTTTGGAAATTCTCGCTTGGCCTTCCTCGAACTTCATCATCGTCATCATATTAGCCGAAAGACGTCCACTGCTGGACAAGGGCCTCACACAAGTGTCGACACAACAACCGGTCATGCGTGTCTCGCATTCATAGCCTACTCGCGACCCTCACCAGGTCATTGGTCCACCTTGTGAGAGCCCATCCAAAGCTTCGTCTACCGGTACGCGGTCGCCACTTAAGAATCTTTCGACTTTCTGCCTGCGATGTGCCTTGTCCACTGCTACTTCACTTTGGCAATTCATCGGGCTTATGTGCACTAAACTCTAGATATAAGTTATCATTTGCACTATTAGAATAGCACTATCATGGTAAAATTGAAACTTTGAAAACTAAGACGTTCAATGTGTAAGGTCCTCTATATCAAAGCTATCTCGGTTACGACATAACGACATCGGTAGCTACGGATACTTACAGTAGTTCCTGTAATAAAAATTAAACCAAAACCGCGGAGTCGACTCTGTACTATTTTTATTTCAAGAAAACAAGTAACTCTACGTAATACCAGCCTATTATATGTGGAATTTATTTCTATTATTATGAGCCTTATCAAAAAATGTAAGGTCATTTGTAACCGGCCTAATTGTCAGGTAACTGGAGTTTATCCACAATTCGATAAAATGGAGTAAGAATTTATTAAACGATGGATGTTACTCTTTTGCAATGCTTATTTCCTTTCTCCAGAACTATAAGGTTTCTGAGGAACTCTGAGAATCTATGAAATTAATAACTTTATTATTTTACTAGGCTCGGCTATGCTATCTATCGACAATTCAGCTAAATACAATATTATGCTTACCACCATCCCCCTAGTGCCTAGTAAATTTTCCAGAGCAATCATCTGCTGATCAAACATATACAAACTTCACAGTAGACTAAGAATTTTATAAGTAGACATACACAAACATAAGTATCTCCATAAGCAGCAATAGCAAAAGTCCTTTTTTATCTGAGAAATAACTGTAGACCTCGTATTTCAACCCAACTTTTAGCAATCCACAGACAAAGACTAAATGCACATAACTACACTCGTCTTATTTCCCATTCACAAAACATCACCCACACATTTTCCTGCCACCAAAAACTTTAGTCCCAACACGACTCCACAGCCGCCCAACTCCTTCAAAGCTAGGAGCGGTCCTCCACGCATCAGTAGCGCTCATTCTGCAACGAAAACAGCCGGCGGCCGACCGTCATCGCCAGACACAATATGTCCTTAGCAGAAGGCGCTTCAGACACCGAGCACCACAGGACGGAGGAAGAACCCACCAGCAAGAGTTCGCAGAACACCCCCACGGGCACTAAGAGCAAGAACAGCGATAAAGGAAGACAGGTTAGTGAGGATTTAGTTAGTTTTTTACAAAGATTTTGTCTTTGGGCTTGAAAATATCTAGTTCAAAATAATTTTTCATAAAAAAAACATTTTGCTCTAAAAGTTTTTGAAGGTTGGTAGCCTGTTAAATAGTGTTGTTCCCTTTGACGCGACTGTGCGACTTTCAAGCTAAGTTTGCTTTCCTATAGTTTGTTTTCGATATACTTACTTTATTTATTAGAAGAATTCATCAAACCTCTTAAAAGATTGGTTCCGAATCCCTGTAAAATTATGTTTGCTTCGAAAAATGCGACTAAGCTGACGATTTTTTTCCTAGTTTTTTGTAACAATAGTTAGAAAGTTATGACTAAGTTTATCAAAAAAAAATGTTTTCACAAATCTCTGACTAAAAGTTTAATTAAAAGTTTTCATTCCTGGGGTTTGTTGCAACTATAGTTCGAAATACTTATAATAAAAAATTGTGTCACAAAAAATAACTTTGAGAATTTCTGTTTTTGCGACTACATAATGGAAGCGATTACCTTATAGAAATGTGAATAAATGTTCAGGTTCAGGTATGAACTTTTCGTGCTTTTATAATAAGTACTTTCGAAGTTTTCATAATCTTTTTTCAGTGGTTTTAAATGCTGAATTGAAACTCTTTTTATATTGAATTAGCTTCCGCCCGCGGCTCCGCCCGCGTTTTCGAAAATTACCCGGGACATACTCCCGGTATGAAAAGTATCCTATGTGTTATTCCAGACTATAATCTACCTCTGTGCCAAATTTCATCAAGATCCGTTCAGCCGTTTTGACGTGAAAGAGTAACAAACATCCATCCATCTATACTTACAAACTTTCGCGTTTATAATATTACTATTATTTATGAAAGTACAATCTGTTCGGAAAGCTCTTGATTAGCTTGAGCTAGTGATATTAAAGTATGTTTTGTTGTCACTTTAAAAAAATACTTTTGACTAACGATATAAACTTTCCAACTACGCTATTATTATTAACTTAAGTAGCTGACAGACAAGGCCCTTAGATTTCCTATAATAGAACATTCTCCTAGAAACTTAAAAGCTGAACAATAAAGAAATCTTAAGGGTCAATTTGTACTAATCACAATCAGTCATCAACTCATCAAATAAGTTTTGATGCACTTTCTACTTCGATATTTATGTCCCAAAACGACCAAATATTATATTACTCATCACTGAAAGTTTCAACCCGATAATTCAAGTTTCTGTTTTAATGTGAAAATAGTTGAAATAAGTGTAATATGACAGGCGTTAAGGATGTTTGAAAACACCACATAATGGACTCTAATGACTAGTGTTAGTAAAAGCACAGTGCTTTTTCAACTGAATATAAGTTTAATACCCTACACTTCAAAACTTCTAAATAATTTTTGCTCCTTATTTTCCAAAAACTCATATATATTTATGACCCAGGACAAATCTTTGTGTGATGAACATGATCATTTGTTCTGTGTTTGGGTGTAATTTGTCTATAATATGTATGTATTTAGAAATATATAAGTATATTTATCAGTTGACTGGTTGCCATAGCACAGGCTCTGCCTAGTTTGGGATCGGATGACCGTGTGTGAGTATATAACTCCCTTAATCGAAGTTTTTATTTAAAAATATCTTTTTAATATAATTTCAATTTAAAAGCTCGGTTAGGAAAACTTCATTATTATCATAAAATCATAACTTTTATCTTTCAAAGTTGACACAGTCCCAAAACATCCTTGACTACGATATATTTTTAATAAACACGAACTAGTCAAACGCCTCCTTCCGTACAACTAATCAATTTTCACTAAAATCGTCTTACAATTGTTTCAATTTGACCTCAAGCCACACAAGAGAATTAACCAATTAATGAGTATCACCAATTTACACCATATTTGGTATCCGTGGGACTATAAGGCAATTGATGGCAATTTTGTCCGCTTACAACCCACCTACTACAAAATGGCGTAATTATACAATGCCTGTTTTGTTGGTACCGTCTCCAGTAATTGGATTGCCTCCTACGCAATGTATTGCGTCTTAAAGACGGCATTAGTTTCGATTTATGATTGCAACTTAGTTTTTAATTAGGAGTTTTGATTGGTATCATCAATTTGAATACTTGTTATAATGGTGTCTTCTGATTAGATTTTTAGTAAAGGAAATAAAAGCTTAATAAAACCTTACCATATAAGGCTCATCTTCATGTATCCAGCAACTATAAACATAGTTTAAATATATATGTTCAATAGCAAAAGTATTTACTTAATTGGATGTTACTGAGTCACCTAATATAATCGCTACAGCAACCTTTTCAATCGTTCTTCTTATCCGAATAAAACCATGACAAGCTTACGGTATACGGGTAATCTATCAAAAGCTTATGACAAATCCCAATATAAACTTATAATCCAAGATGACAACGTCTAATAAATCGATGTGCGCCGGCTGCACGCACGAAAAAGGATGACTCATTGTAACGTTACGCTCATTGTCATGTTTCGTTCATTGTAACGTTACGATCATTTCATCGATGTTTTGTTATGACGTTGTCACGTTAAACTATCGTCCGTAAACCGACTTTACAGACAACCAATTTTTTTTAAAGTACCTAAATGGATACACTGCAAGAGAACTGAAACATATAAACAAGGTCAAACCCGGCTTCAGTGACACAGTACTACAATATCCGACTCATAAATCCTCCTGAAACTTTTGACAGCCGGAAACTAAAAGAACAATGCCACAATTAAGCTAGTAACATTTCTTGCGCGCGCGCACCCTATGCTCAGTCGAGCGGATCGTAATTACGGATCATTACTGTCGCAACACTATTCATGGGATCTATTGTATTCTTATTAGTATTATTTTTCTTGATCATTCATAAATCGATTGAGCCAACGATTTAAAATTTGATGTGTGGATTTTAATGGTTATCGAGTTTGTAGATAGTCATCATTAGATTAGATTGGCTATGTATCTGTTTAGTTTTATACAATCCTTTTAGATAAATTAGTTTAAGTATTTGATTTAGATTTTTGCTTAGAAAACATAGGACCCAGTATAAAACCGTGAGGAACCCCGAATAATTCACTTCAAAGCTTTAGATTTTATCATTTTCATCGTTGTAGTTAAAGTAAAATCATATAGTAATTAAACTGAACTCCTTGCCAGATGTCAGACTCTTACATGTGGAAGGAACAGATTCATACTCTGATGAAGGGCGGAGAGAGTGAGTCCGATATTTCGGACTCCGAGCACTTCCTGACCAAGGGCGCCTTCCTCCTCACTCCCTCCCACGGCCTCAGCATGGAGAAAGCTTCGGCCATCTGCGAGAAGATGGAGTTCAAAGGCTGCTTCTCCCTCACCAAGACAGCCACTGGCATCCTATTCAAATTCTCCAGCGTTGATGACTACCAGATGGTCTTCAAAAAAGGTTTCCATAAAGTAACTGGATCCAGGTTTTATAGGAAGGTAATTGGTTTATTTTTTCTAAAATGATTGCTTTTGAATAATGCTTTCTTTTGTTGCGCTTTCAATACTTCCTTTCCTGTTTTTTTTCATTTTTTCTCTCTCACTGTGCTGTGATTTTTATTACCTCTTTGATTCTCCTCTTCGCCCTTCTTTCAAAGTAGAAGCTAAATATGCCTTCTCATATTCGGTTCTCTATTCTGAGAAATTAAGCTACTGTTTTCAATAACTACTTACTACTTTTACCTACTGTTGACTTCAATTCTGTTCAAGCTTGACTTCAGTAACTTACGTATTCAATTTCGTACTTTTCCAGATCGCTATTCCCTGCAGACCTCAGAAGACGTTCACCATCTATGTCTACGACATTCCCGATGAAGTCCCTGAGGAGGACGTACGCCACGCCCTCTACAAGTTCACCTCCGTCGTCGAGGTGGTACGCCTGCACTTCTCCGGCTCCCCCAAGGACGGAAACACTGGTTGGTATAGTATAGGTATCAGTATCGCACCTTCCTTTGTTTGCTTTGGTAGCAAGATGCGCTTAGATGGTTTCGGTTCTATCTATACCATTTTAAGCTGTGTACAATTTTGAAGAGCAATTAATTATTTGTCTCTTCTACTTATTTCTATCTAATCATTAGGATGCACTTTTCAAAATTGACTAACATATTCGCTAGTCTCGGTGACTCTTTGCTTCTATCTAATCCCGTACCATATCCCCATTATAAATCTATCCTCATCTTTCAGGAACCTCCACTCCCAAACCCATGGAGAAATCATCATCCCGGGCTCTCACGACTATTGATGGCGAGTTGGTCAGCAGTATGATCCCTAAGGAAGCCACCAGCGTCATCCGCGTCACGTTGGCTAACATTGAGGAGGCGAACATCCTCCTGCAGAATGGTCTGGACTTCTACGGAGCCACTTTCTTTCCCACTGAGCTCGCGACGCCGGCGCAGGCTGCCAAGCTCATCAAACCTAGCAGGTATTTTGATATATTTGACTAAAGTTACGTGATTTTTGCTACCATGTTTGTTCGAGGGTGATCAAAAACTAGATGTGTGTCGGACTGTGCATGAACTTGTGCATGACGTTAAGTTTCTTGTGATACTTTGACTATGAATTTGTGGAGCCTTCTAACCAAGTTTGAACTTAAAGGATTTTAAAGTGTAAAATATAGTAAAAGAGCCTGGAGCTATTAAATAGTAAAGTTGTGAATTCTTAAAATATTGCTAGTCTTGTTTAATAAGGAAACAAGAATTATTATTATAAACTATATCTTTCACAATATGCAATATGGGTTTTTTGAGCACAAAGCACATTTTTTAACAGGATGTTAAAGTTTGGTTGTCCCCAGGGTCACAGGAGGTACTGTATCAGCCAGGGTCCGTGACCTACTGCCAGTGTTCGACCAGCAAGGCTTCACCAAGTTCGCGCCACCAGCATCGCGCTTGGTCAAGCCCAGATCCAAGTAGACGACCACAAACCCGCCTGTTATTGCATGAAATCTTCCAAATCACAGCAAGATATGACTGCGCTTTTGCCAGAGTTTGCTTGCCACGCCAGAGAAGCAAAAACTCGCAACAGAACAATTCGCTTTTTAATTGAGGATACAAATGTGTCTGGTAAAACAGATCGTGCATTGACAGGACCTAATGGAAGAACGCTTTGGACAAGGAAATCGAAACGAAAATAAGTAACAACAATAATACTTCATATTTAGAATGATTGTATTAATATCAACTAATAATGTACATAAAACAAAAGTTTGAAAATACAATAAAATGTATGATCTTAAAAGAATCCTGCATGTACTTAAGTACTTAATATTATGACAAAATAAGTACCGAAATGCATTTAATATTATTTTAACTTAACTAAATAATGTGCCATTTCATAGACACTATTTTTATAATCTGTTTTGTTACCAATTTGTAATAATAAATGTTATTTTCTACAGTTTGTTGTTTATTTGATATATTCCCGAACTCTTTGGCGTTTGACCCATAAATGTATTACATCAGTGTTATCCAATAAATATAAATTTAGAAACTTAAGTAAATTATTATGGTTTTTGTAAACGAGGGCAAACACTGTGGCATTTTCAGCTTCTCTTGATTCATTATCTTAAAATACATATATGTTCTAAAACATAGTAACTTAACTGATAGAACTTCTTGAAAATGCGGCACAAAAACCGTTGAATACAAAATCCGGAAAGGCTAGATCTATAAAAGTATTTTCTAACATTTTGTCTTTAACATGGAATGTTATTAAATCTCTTAAAATATCTCAATCATCCTTAAGTGCAAGTTGATAAAAATAATATAATTTGGAATATCTTTTTAAATATTTTTTAGTTATTTAAAATCACTCTGTCTTTTGAAAATATCAAGTTATATTTCATTAAATTATCTTACACTTCTCCTACAATCATAGTCCTCTAGATACAATAGCACCGATCTTATGTATCGATCTTAATATAAATTGACTACCTAAATATCACAGTTTTTATTATATCGCTTAAAGCGAGCAGCACACTTAATATTTTGTACATTGTTCCTCTTAACAATATGGCTTGGTATGGTCTTCAACTCAAATAAATAAATACCATTGTAAATTAAACTTTAGGGCCTACACTTTTCTTCCCATTTCTAAACCTCTCTTCTATTTCTTGCAAACTTTTTCCTTTAGTTTCTGGCAGTATGAAGTACATCACAGTAGTACCGATAAGAGCTATAACCCCATAGCTGAGAAAAGTGATAACTTCTCCGAAGTTGGTCATCAGTCCTGGTGCTGTTTTGACAACAATGAAGAACGCAACAAATGTAGTAGATGAACTGATACCAGATCCCAAGCCTCTCACTTTTGTTGGGAAGACTTCTCCACACATAATCCATGGCAAAGGAACCAACCCTATAGATATAGCACAGATGTAGAACATTAAGAACATTAAAGCTAGCCATGACATGTTCTCAGGCTTCCAGTAAAGGAACATAGATAGTCCGACCATGGAGATCGAAGTCCAAATACCACTTATGAAACACAGAGGTCGCCTTCCATATTGTTTGCATATTACACAAGCGACCACACTCATGAGGACTCTTAATGAATCTATAATTAGCATCACAAGGTAATGATCCAAACCCTTCCCAACGGCCTTCTCAACAATTTCAATCGAATAAAATGCGACGGCGTTCACCCCGGAGAATTGACACGTGCAGAAAAACAGAATCATTATCACTAGAGGTTTAATCAGCTCAGGATTTTTCAAGCTGATCAACTTTTCTTTCCATGACATCTTCGGTGCACTATCAAAAGCCTTTTTGCTGTCAACAATTCCTTTCAGCTCCAATTTAGCTTCTTCACCGTATCCTCTTAACCAGTAGAAAGCTTTTACTCCTTCTTCTATCCTTCCTTGAGAAATCAGCCAGATGGGACTTTCTGGCACAAAAGACAGGAGTGCAACAGTTAATACTGGGAATACAGAACAGATGATTGCAGTCCATTGCCAAGTTAAAAACGTTCCTATGACATGACAAACTAGGATTCCAAGAGCTATGGCTAAAGATACTGCTGCAAGGAAGAAACCTCTGTACTTTGGTTCTGTCGTTTCTCCGATGTAGACAGGAATGAGAGGGCCGGAGAGACCAGCGCAGAGGCCGGTGAAGAACCTCCCGATGAGCATGAGGCCGAGGTTAGAGGAGCAGGCGATGAGGATCCAGCCCAGGAGAAGAGGCACGCAGGTGATGTAGTGGGACGTCTTTCTTCCGAATTTCTCCATCATCCAACCGGAGACGAGGCACCCTGGAGCCATTGGTAGTGCTGCCATTGCCGCTGTAATGAGAAAAAGAGATTTGAAATTTTTTGTAGGTCATGTCCATCTAAAGGATTGGGTAGATGTAGCAATAAACAGAAAAACATGTGGAAAGAAGGAAGGGGCTATCATCTTGCGGTTAAACATTAGGCTCACAATAATGCCATGTTTGGTACACAGACTCAAATGCAATTAGAACTAGAGCATAACTTTTAATTTTTATTAATAAAATAATAAGACAATTCTAGCACAAACTTGATAAATATCGGACCCCAATTGATAAATATTATTTGACAAACAAATGTTTTTCCAGAACACTTTAATCTAAGTAGTACGAAAAAATACTAGTGAACAAAGCTACAAAGCTAAAGTAACATAGGAGCTTGACGCGAAATGTTATCAATTACAAAATATCAATTATATATTTAGTTTCAATTAACAAAACTGATACAGTAAATAAACGTGCAATTGAATGCTATTTGACGATAAGCGGTCTTACTCCACTTCACAAAAGCACTAGCAATTGGTCGCTAAATATTTATGAAACCTCATTCCACCAGTATAATATTGTTGAATATTTATAGGACTATTTTCGGCAGCAAAGAAACGATGAGTGGACTATTTTCATGCATTTTGTATAATTTATCGTTCAACAGCCTAATTTCGTAATACAAAAATGCATACAATCGTGGCCCGATTGTATGTATTTTTGTATTACATATGCATTTACTTTGACATCTGCAATCATATATTGTGTGTTTTACGTTATCGCGCGGACAAATTTTTAAACACATAGATCTGTAGTTTCTTTCGATTGTGACTGAATATGAATATTTCAACAGTTACGCAATTTGGGTGCTGGAACTTCTCACAACCAGTCTTGTCTTGAAACATCGTACTTCCCAGTACATAGGCAAATAGGGATCTATTTGTTTGGTATCCGTGCATCATGTCGTCATCTTGCATACATCTATATTCATCGCAATCTTCATGGTTACTTTCTTTCACGCCACACAATCCATACATCTTTTCTTTATTTCCGGTCCCACAAAACTTTAAAAAAAGAGTCTCACCTATCCATGACGTAGTATCTTCATCCGAGGGTATGGGTCCTCCAGGGTTCATCTTCAGCTGAGGCAGTAGGATCGCGGAGTACCCTGACGTGAGGCCGGATACGAAGGTTAGAAGGATAGGTGCTGATGATGCCAGGGTCTGAAATGATCGTCTTCTAGTTAGCTTGCATACTTGGCATTTGAGGAATATTAGAATTTTATGATGATGATGGTGTAACTATCGTAAATACAGCGTGTCAAAAAGTACATAAACAGAATGTCTTCAGGTTGTTGCAGGATTCGAAGGTTTAATTTTATGAAGACATCATAATTCTCTGTCGCAATAATAATATTGGTCAAGGTGTGGTTAGGTAACCAGTAGCAACTAATCGCTCAATATTAAATGTATGAGCGGCAGTATCCATTACAGCGTTTGAAACCATATAATACACCATGCTTGGCAGATAGAAAGGTTCTCGTATTAAGAGAACACGGCTTTTTGACTAGTTCTTCAAACCTTTAGCTCTTCAATTGCCCCTTACAATTTCATGTTAGGTTAAATTTATATAATCTGTTTTACTATAAAAAAAAATATTACCTGTTTCCATAACGGCGAAAAGCGAGTAACAGTTTTAGACTCCGTCAGTAGAGTAGTATCTTTCTTCTCCGATCCCAGCGTCAATCCCAAAGAAGAATTGGTCATCTGAATGTTCTGCAGATAGTGAGACGATCTCCTGGACAATCTCTTTTCTTCTTTCTTCTCCTCTGCATCTTTGTTTTCCCCGTAAGCTTCCTTATTAACATTTTTGAGATGTTCGTTAATTAATTCTAGTTTAGATTGTTTATCATCGTTAGCATCTTTATTTGGTGTGACTTCACAAGTTTGATTGCTATTAAGATTGTTTTTAACATATCCATCAGGTTTGTCTAAATTGTTACTTTGTTCTGTTTCGGGTTTTATTGCTTTGTTATTGTAATCTTGCTGAGGGTTGTTTTCAGTTATGTTCTTGTTAATTACTTCTTTTATTTTATCAGCATTAGTTTCGTCTTGTGCTCCATTGTTGGCTGCGTTGCTCAGTAAATCTTCTTCATCAGCAAATGTTCCGTTGTTTTCGAATGTGCTTACTGGTAAATCGTCTTTTTCATTCGCTCCTACCGCCATGCTCGTTCTGTAACCAAAGAGATTGAGTAATTAATTTAAGTAATTAATAAATACAGTTTCTTGCATAAATGCAGTATCACGACGATTTTATCAGTGATCTTTAATATAAATCTTTGTTTAAGGATTTCTTATCAGACACTTCACTACGTCTTGTAGTATCACGGTTGTGAAGCAATACTTGTTCGTTATTCATATATGTATAAGTCTATATAAATGTAGACTTATACATAAACTTGTACCTACAGTAATTGATTTATTTTGAAATAATTGGTGTGTGAAATTACTTTTCATTTATATTATTTTTTTAAACAAAACATTGCATACACAAATTCTATTTGCTTAAACTTAAACTTAAAGGATCTATAGGATATAAAAAATCAGATCAGGAGCCAATGACTCATTTACTGTATCTATGATGCCATTAACAATTAATTTCAAATGAGTATGATTAATTTCAGATTCCATTGAACGTATCATTTCCACTGTCAAGTAAGAAACATCGGAAACTTTTAAAGGTGTAAACAGAAACATAGAAGTTAATTATGCCTAAGTGATAATTATATCTAGAACAATGGATGGCGTGTCTTTTATAGTAAAAGGTTAACCGCATGCTTTGTAAGATCTCATTCGTTTAATATTTACGCAGTATTTACTTTTTTTTTTACTACAGTGTCAGATTTATATGACAATGTAGCTAACTGGCGATTTGAATATTCTGCTCCCTAATATCTGTTTCAAATATCGGTTGGTACTTGCAACGATCCGTTTTATGGTTACAGAGATCTGGCGTAACAGGAAGTAAAATTAAGGGTGCTTAGTAAATTTCTGTTTTTTTTTTTAAAAGACCTAATTTTCTTCTTTGCCGAGGTCGGGTATTAAAGTTAGTGTTGGAATATTAGTGCTGACTGAAACACAAAAAACGAGCGAGTCCTACAGTACTCGCATAGGATGTGTAACATCTGATGTTTAAAAAGCAACATTAACATTAAAAGTACCAACTGACAGCCAACTCGACCACTGAGCGCGCTCATTGGTCAAATCGAATAGGGCGCGCTCATTGGTCAAAACAAATAGCGCGCGTTTCCTCGGCATCCTGTTACACACTTCCGTCCCATTTCACGAAATCACTCCCACAGTGACGGGCGGGCGTTTTGGGGGACTATCTTTATGTAGAACTTTGACGTTCAAAAAGTGCTGGCACTCAGCCTAATTTTAATAAATGACTTTTGATTTGATTTTGATAGATTGCAGGAAAAAGAGAGGAAAGATTTTAAACATCAAAAAGGTAAAGAATAGACTGCAGCTTACAGATACCCAGGCTTCGAACTCGTAATGAAAAGACTATTATATACATATAAGCATTAGTAAGTTACAATTACCAACGATTTAACGCATTCTCCAAAGCGAAATGAAGAAACTCGACGGACATTTTACCTAGCAATGAACTACTCCTTTCTAATGATGTAACACACTCTGAACATTTCTATTCCAAATCCATCTTAAAGTTCCACCTCGTAAAAGTAACGTTATCACCAGAGATCGGAATTAGGTAGAGTTATTTATGTACTTGCATCGAAATGTTGATATTAATATGGACCTTCCCGGTATTTCTAATAGACAATCCCGTGTGGCCAACAATATTACAAATAAATAATAATAAAAACCTCAGAGATAGATAAGAGAAATAAAACAATTTTTATTAGTATTTAATTCACAATACAAGTTAGTTATTATTATTCGTAAGAGAATTCTCATACTTATACTTCGCCATTTTATATTTAAAAAATCACGGGATTTTTCTGCTCTTTTAAATTCATCTCGGGATTTAAGGCATATCCACTTTATTCTTTCGTTGTATGAAATCAGTGTAAGTACATAAATAACTCTACCTCATTCATCTGTTAAAACATAAGACACACCCGTGTCTATAAGTCGTGCTTCCATTTCTGATGTCATGTCATTTGCTTAACAGTCAGTATCGTGGCTGATAAGTCCGAGAGGTCAATCAACAAGGGTCATGTGACGTTGTATTGGCTTATCAGACCCCGTGACTGATAAGGGCTAATCAGGTGGGGTGTTTTCGTAATTGTTTTTCGTTTTGATTGGTGTTTTCTTTGATTGTATGAGCTGTGAGATGAAAGCTCATGTAGTCGTGTTGTGATTGGCTTGTTAAAGGGTTGGAATTGGTCTTGATTTTGAAGCTTTTGAAATTCTTGAAGTGGGTTAACAAATAAATAATTCAAACAGCAAGAGACCAATCTTGCTGTTTTAATTATTTATTTGTTAACCGACTTCAGGAGGAGATCAGTATATTTTTTTTATTTATTTATTCATTAAGCATTAGTTAACTGTTTACATACAGTTTTTAGTTTGTAAATTATAATTCTAGATAATTTTACGTTCTTATTTTGTGAGTGATAGATGGTCGATTTTGAGCCTTCGATGATTTTCAAAATATATATTTTTTTTTAATCATATTTTGAATCCATTGGGGAGCTGCGTATTTGGGTCTGACCTATGTTTTCTTAATATAATTTTCCTCAGAAACTCAATCACTATTGGTCGACCAAGCAGATTTGGATGAAATTGGATAAATTATATTTTCAAGAGCTTAAATAATGTTCAAACTGCGATAAACCTGTTCTCTATCCCGTTTCAAAATAAAGAGGTATTTCCTATACCTGATCGTTTCGTAGTTTTATCTATTTGGTAGGCCTACATTATGTTAATCTAGTATTCTTATATCGTACGTATTTAGAATAGTAAATAACAGAAAGTTACAGATTTACGACCGTGGGAACTGAATTGGGGATTAGGCAAAAGATGAACGGAATTAATGAAGTTAAACGAGTTACATGGAATAGATTATAGTTTTTTTATGAGATTTTATATAATTTATTGCTGTGGTGTCTTTATAAGGGCAATAAACTGACAGTTATTTTTATCATGGGTTTGTTAGTATGCATCTTATACTAAATTTCCTTCAGTAAAACTCCAGAGATCGAAAAGAGAGATAGAGAAAAAATAAAACCTTTTTAATCTTTTTATTGCGGTTTCATTATAACAATAAAATACTCTATTAACTTTACCTATCTATCGATCTAGCCTTCAGTAATAATTGTAAAAGAATAAGCACTAAAATTTATAATCTGCAATTAATGTATATGAGTCCCTAACTAGCTAACTACTGTATTATTTACGGTAGAAATTTTTCTCTGACTGTAAATTGCGAAACTTGTCTCAATATTGAAACATCAAATCCATATCATTTAATCCTTATATATAAAATTGTTCCTTCACTGACTGAGTGACTGACAGACAACGCACAGCCGAAACTACTGGTCGTAGAAAGATGAAATTTGGCCTGTTGGTTCCTTAGGGGGTGAAGGCACTAAGGGAGGATTTCCCGAAATTCCTATGGGACATGGAAAAACTGGCCAAGTGCAAGTTGGACTTGCACACGAAGGGTTCCGTACCATAAGGTGAAAAAAACATGTTTCTTGTATTTGTTGTTATAGCGGCCACAGAAAACATCATCTGTGAAAATTTCAACTGTCTAGCTATCACGGATCATGAGATACAGCCTGGTGACAGACAGACGGACGGTCGCACGGCTTAGTAATAGGGTTCCGTTGGTTACCCTTCGGGTACGGAAACCTAAATATATACTGACCAGATGAAATACTGGTTATGAAAATGTCAGAAAATGTCAATTAATGATTATATAAAGGTAATTGACGTCTGCGGAGATACCGACCTGTCATTGAGAGGTTGTCGCTTTAAGGAAAATGGATCATTCTATCAGGCGTGTGCTAATCACATATTATATTTGACCCAGTTACATACATTGTGACCCGTAGATTTTCAGAACTAAATAATCGTTTGACTCGCAGATTGACAGACAGATTGGCGCGAATCTTCTTGCAAATGATATTACTTATGTGTTAATGGCAATAAAGCACGCAACACGCGTTCGAGAAAAATATATTAGTCTAGTGTGTAATAAAATAAAATTAAGAAAGTTGTACAAACAGACAAAGCTATGGAGGAGCGGAGTCTCCTAACACAGGCGTCAAGGAGGCTCCAATCTAATGTTAACTAGTTGGTACAGAAATAAACATTTTGTATTTGTATTGCTTATCAACACAATTTTCAAAACTCCATTAGTTGCGACTGGCCTGCTGGTCGAGTGGTTATTGACCCTGACTGCTAAACCGGCGGTCGTGGGTTCGATTCTCACCCAGGACAAATCTTTGTGTGATGAGCACGATCGTTTGTTATGTGTCTAGGTGTAATTTGTCTATAATATGTATGTATTTAGAAATATATAAGTACGTTTATCAGTTGTCTGGTTGCCATATCACAGGCTCTGCCTAGTTTGGGATCGGATGACCGTGTGTGAATTGTCCCAAGATATAGTTTTTTGAATCTTAGTTAGGTATATGTATTGGGGGCTATATTACTATAAAAGTCTACAAGCTTAAACAATTCAAGCATGAATTGTTAATAGAAACTCATGGTCAACCAATCAATTAATATATCATTAATTTATATTAAACTCAAAATAATTGAAGAGGTTAATTGGAGCAGTGCTGGTGAGTGGTGACCTAAGATGAGATAACCTTACACAATAAAATGAGCACTAAATAATGATATAACCACATACACTCACATCATCATTTATCACAGTGATCATCACGTGTCAAGCTTAATCTCTCATTCTCATCAAGTCCAAATGAGGCGTCACTCTAATTCATACGAAAAGATAAGTGAGCGTTGCGTTCATTTGTTTTTCATTATTATTTAATATGTGTTTGCTCTTGACTCTAGTGTACGTCATAGATGACAGAGACAAAGTCGACGGTGGAGCGAGCTTACCCAGAAGAAGCCGTTCACTCGACGATGGAGCGAGCTACCCAGAAGAAGCCGTTCACTCGACGATGGAGCGAGCTACCCAGAAGAAGCCTGTTCAATCTAATTTTGAAGAGATTAGGGTTGTATGCGTTCGGAAACACAGACGCAGGCAGAGAGTTCCACTCCTCTGCTGTGCGCATTATAAAAGACGTTTGGAAACGTTTAGTGCGCATTGGTGGAATAGCAACAAGGTAGGGATGGTAACTAGCAGTGCGTCTAGATGTCCGATGGTAGAAGGGGGCCGGTGGGATGAGGTCGTGGAGTTCCTGGACACTCTCCCCGAAGTACAATCTTTAGAAGACCGAAAAGCAGGCAACCTTGCGGCGATGAGCCAAGCTGTGATGCTTGGGATCCACCAGTCTTACGTCGCCAAAATGCTGTTATTATGAATAAAAAATGTACCTATTATTATAATTATTAAAGTTGTAAATTGCATCGCTATCTTAAACATGTGCACAGTGTGAGTAGACCCTAAAAGATGTTAAACGAATTAATTGACATCTGACCTCAACACGCCGATTACTGGGCAACACCAACAATCCGATAATACTTCAAAAAGACGGCCATATTTCTAATAATATTTAGCTGACCTAATTTTTGCAATTCACCTTCAAAAAGATTGTTCAAGTATCCCGGTTACTAAGATTGATAGAACAAAACTGCGCATTAAAAAACGCAACTTCTAGAAACGCAGAAAAAGATCTTCTATCGAGATAAAGTGGGGCAATTTGAGCTCGGAATGTTAAACATAGCAGCATATATTTACCTAGTTTAATAGATTTATGTGGGTACTATTAAACAATGATTGTGCTTTCAAGAAACGTAGGCTGTATGTTAATATTCGGTGCCAATGTCAGCTTGGTACCGGTTTACAGTTCAGTTCGATCGATGGTTAAAAATAGTTTGTTAGTTAGTAAGGAGCTTTTTTGCGATTCGGTTTAAAGTTGCTGTTATTTCAGACGCCATGATATTAGAGAAATTAGAAATGGTGAAGATGAAATGTCATGTTTGTCTTGTCAACACAACAGCACTCGGATCAGTCCTGCAGACCCCGATGGGTCAGGTAGAGGTGTGTGCCTTAGGACTCCTGCACATGTATCAGGGGGCGACCCTATTGTCATTAACGGATCACAAATCGCTACTTGAAAAACTCAATTACACTTTGCGCGACACGACCCGAGTTTTGAACCCAAGACCTCATTGTCAGCAGTAGCGCTTGTAACCACTGAACTAAAGAGGCAGCCGGTCGATTCTGTAAACATATCGAAGTGAAGGCTTGGGTGCAGTGATCACGAGGTGTGCTGTCAATCCACATAATCAAGATGGAATGACAGCTCACCTCGTGATCACTTCACCCAAGCCTTCACTTCGACATGTTTACAGAATCGACCGGCAGTTATCATTCCCTCCGATTAGGACCTAAATAAAACAAATGACGGTAACCGTGTCCTGAATATTAGGAGCCACGGAATTTAGACAAATATTTTTCCCAATATACGAGAATGTTACCAGCCAACGTCAATAACGAATTTGATCACCCATGTAATTGAATGAATGGTATGTCAGTAATAAAATTCGCAGCTGAACAATGAATCATTAGTGGGCGTTTTCTGGTAATTCCTAAAAACAATTAATTGTTATCTTGTTTTGCGGAAGAGAATGTGGAACAAGTGCTTGTCACCCATTTATTTAGTTTTAAATGCGACGTATATGTCGAACATTATAAACTGGCAGAAGTAACTATGCTGTTTACAATCAGTAATTGTTTGGTAAACTTTTGCTTAACGCAATAAGTGGTTAAAGTAAGAACCTGTTGCTCAACTGTGTAATTATTGTGCAATTAAGCTCAACCCGGCGAAAAGGGGTTTTCCAGACCTATCCAGAACATGTTACCCATGCTGGGGTGCCACAAATGACCCATTCACTTGGGGCATTCCAGCTTCCGTGACAAAAACAAAATACAAAAAAATACAACACAACAAAGTTTAAAATAACTTTAGTTTCGGAAGTCTGTGTTTTTTAGTTTTGTTTCTTCGTTTTTGACACCGAATTCTGAAATTAAATTTATTTAAGACTTTGTAGTGTTTTTATTTGGTAGTCGGTTCTATTTTATAAAAAAAGTTTCCTTTTTTAACTTTTAGTTGTGATAGACGACAATTACCTGACATTATTTTGCTTTCTTGGAAGACGTAATTACATCATCCAAGTAAGCAACAAGTAAGCAACAAGTAAGCAACAAATAAGCAACAAGTAAGCAAATTGCTCATAAAATCAAAATTATAAAAATAAAAATATACCGCATCCAACGAAAAAAGAAGGACAGAAATCGGATCAGAAACCTCGAAGTAATCGGTGTACATACATAAAAAAAATACCTACCTAATTGAGAACCTTCTCCTTTATTTGGAAGTCGGTTAAAAAAAGTTAACCATCTGCTCGAACACAAAAGCTTTTACGAACATTGACGAAGCAACAGGAGTATTTCGGACCACAGCACAAATTATCATACTGTAGTTTCCGCGTACCTCCACGTCAAAATGCGTGAGTTCACGCATGTTTTCTAACTAAACGAGGATCGGTCTCCAATCTAACCCGTCGTATTAAACAAAATAACTACTTTATGGAACGGAACGACTGGTCGAGTCTGTTGCAACCGCTAGTTGTACGACTAGGAATACCAGTTCCAAGAACAAACTTACGATAATATTTATCATAAAACTATTTTAGTTTCACTCACGTGACTGAGGACAAGAAACTGTCGGTTTGTTTATTTATGGAAATTGTGCATTTTTTTTTGTATCTAATTATATTTTTTTTTTTGAGTATACGTTTTCTAAAAATGAAACCTAGCTAAATCGATTTATCGCCCCGAAACCCCCTGCATACTAAATTTCATGAAAATCGTTGGAGCCGTTTCCGAGATTTAGATTATATAAATACATATATACAAAAAAAAAATCGCCAGTTCCATACAATGTGGAGACATCGATACGACAATAAATGAAAACACTGCCAATACTGGTTCATAGGAATATTTTAAATCTATTATAAATCCTGTTACCGAAATTAAAAATAAACTGCAATTACATAAAACGTCAAAAAAACTCTAGTCAAGTATAGTGACTACAATTCTGACGAAATATTCCAAGCAGTCTGTTGCAGTCAGCGACATCAATCTGTGATAAAAAACAACATATTCGTATGAACTAGTATTGCCAGTGGTTTGATTTATAAAGTCCTCCAAATCGATTTCGGTCATAGCGGTCAATCTCAACGGAAACTAGCCAACGGCGCGGGTCATATTATAGCGCAATGTGTGCGCAAACACAGGTGCACTATAATATTTAGTGACACTATAATTTTCAAGTGTCAAGTGTATTCCATAACTCTCATTGTTTTTTTTTTTCTTTAAATTTTTCGATCAACTGTTAGTTATTAAGTAATAGTTATTTATTTGACCATTAGTCAAGTTAACTATTGATCGAAAAACGCACATTTACGAAATTTCCGTGCCCTGCCCAAAATTTTTAACCATCGGGTAATAATTACCCGATGGTTAAATTTTTTTTAAAGTATCCATAATTATTATGGATACTTTAACTCGCCCTTAGTGTTTAACCTTTTGGACGCCATTGTCACGTATATGACAAGCAAGCGCGTGCCCTGTACACCAAACGTCACAAATATGTGACAAAAAGTACGGCGAATTTGTGGCTTGGCGTCGGGAGCACGCCGATGCGTTTATGCTCTGGCGTTCAAAATGTTAATGGTTCATTAAAATTAAAAGAAAAGAGACTGTGAATTTTGCGGTCAATGATTTGTTTCTTCACTTGAAGTCTTATTCTTAGTACGCAAATCCAAGCCCATAACGTAATAGACTTCAATTATACGACCATAAAATTGCTATAAAGTATAAATAGAAGCTACAAAAGTTAATAATAGATCGTTGAAAATTAATTCCCACGCACTTTGCTTAAGGAAAACATAGTTAAAAAATGGTTTCACGTGAGTGATGTAATAATCAACTAATTTCGGACGTCAGCAACATACTATGAGTTACGCCTGCGACAGCTAAGGTCATACTTTTTTGAGAGTAGAATTTGCACTTGACTTAAGATTAAGTAACTTTTAAGTTGCGTAGTTTTTTTTTTGGTTTTGGTCAGAGATAGGCTTTCCTTAATTGAAATGGATATTTATTGATAGCCTTTTTAATCCAAAGTTGACTGGTAGATAATGCATTGTGGCATTAGGTCCGTCTATGAATCACTACCGTAAATAAAGTTTAATAAAATAAATATGTTCTAATGAAGTCCTAATTATATTATATTGGTATAGTATTGGTGGTAAGTGGTCATCTGGTTGAGCTCCTTAAAGTTCTAAATTTGAGCTACACGATAACTGATAATTGCTTGCACTGTCTGGACAGGTCCACTCAAATCTGTGTGGAACTTCCCTCAAAAGACCACTTCAGACATTATCCTACATGGTTCTCATATGATTTGACCAGTACGGATTGTATGGACTTTAAAAGAGACTTTGACCTTTGAGTTTGTTTCGGTGTTTCTTCTCAGGGTACAGGGTTTAAAAATAATAAAAATATTGACGTGTCAAAGTGTTATGTTTAATATAATTTATCATTTTCAATTGGTTGTTGAAATATCTTATGCAGATCATGAAAAAGCTTCAATATTGAAGAATGTACCTGAACAGATACTAAAAGTTTACAGGACATTCTTCAGAACCGGAATAATTATATATTAATACCGGTAGCCATATGGCTTTCTTCTTTAAATGCTCAGTGAAATGATTTTATTCAGTATCTATTGAGGGAATGAATTGAACGTTTACCACTGCTTGAGTAGATATCTATTATCAATCCATCAAAAGAATACCTACTGCCAAACCTTATCTAGACTTCGATCTACAGATAGTACAAATACAATCCGTATTTAAAAAAAATACGTTGTGGAAAATGAGTTCAGTGACCTCTTAAGTGACGTCACTAAGGAAAATATGCACACGGAAAGTTCGGCGAGCCTCCAGCTGTTGTATAATAATGTGCGGTTCAGTATGTTTTGCTCTCATATCTCGACAAAGGAAACTACTGATTTTTTTATAAAATTAATTTTAAAGGTGCCAATGAATAATTGAAAAGTACCTAAAAAAAAAATGGAAGGTGAAACAAAAATTTGCTTCCGACTAATCTCTATTTTTTTTTGGCTGCAATAATTGCACCCTAATTAAAACCGTGTGTTTTCGAAATCCATACAATGTATTCTTTTAAATATTTTACTCACTAAATACACTTAAAATGAAAACTATAATCCGTAATTATTATTACAACATCTTTATTTTAGTTCAATTACCTTTTTAATATTTTTTTGCTAGTTTTTGTATCGCATCGACAAAATAGCCGATGATGTGATCATGTGAGACGGGTAGCAACAACAACGGTAAAAACACTCGTACGACCAGTTAATATAAATCATATTCAAATACTGTAGGTTAAATTCTATGACGCATGTGTTGCGAAGGTGAGTGGAAGTTTCGTGAAAAATCGTACCAAAGTCAAAGTCAAAGTCAATTCATTTATTTCAACTAGACCATTAAAAGGCACTTTTGAACGTCAAATTTACAGTTTAAAATTAAAATACAACTAGAGTCACAGTTGTATTTTAGTTGTCCTGTTGTGTTGTGGCTACCTTTCTACTTCCCAAAAAAATCAACCAAATTGAGACGCTTCTCCTTTTTTTTTTGTAGTCGGTTTATAAGGAATTGTGCAATGAAAAATTCTAAGTTTATAATGCTTATGAATTCGAGAATGCTTTTATTTTATGAAACTTTTTATGAAATGTATAATTTTAAAAGTGATAATTTCTTTATAGGAGAAGGAAATAAATTATCACTTTTAAAATAATACATTTCTAATAATCTAATTTATTTCTTAGGGATAGAAATTATCACTTTTAAAATAATACATTTTTTTTAAAGTTTCATAACATAAAAGCATATTCGAATTCATAAGCATAATAAACTTAGAGACATTTAAAGATCAAGCCAATTGCAATAATTACCTCCAAGAACGAGTTGATCCCGCACGCGAAGGTTCCGCATCTATCATAAACCAAAAAATCACCTTCCTTAAGGCTACTTTAACTTCTACTGTTATTATAGCAATCAAATCAAAAACCTTTATTTAAAATAGACCATTTACAGTTTTGAATTGTCAAGGTCTGTCAGTCAAATAGATGAAGCTGGTTCTGCCGCGCTTTTTTTTTAAAGGAGCGGAAGAAGTCATTTGATGTTATCCCAATCATCAAATGACTTTTTCCGCTCTGGGTGGAGCGGAAGGGCGTGTCAGACTCTTATTGACTAAAACCCATCCGTGTTCCTTCTAAAGCCCTTTGCGTTCCAGGGCTGCGGTGACTCTTTCGAACAAATTCCGCAACCCTGGCAGGCTCTGGCCCTTGGTTCTGCCGCGCTAGCGACAAAAGCAGCAAGCTGTTCTGCAGCAAAACACTCACCGACCCTATCTCCAGCGCGGCAGATGCACGTTCCAAAGAGTAGATCCTATGGAGAAGAACCCTCTATTAAATCAGCGACACCGTATCGGAACAGTTACCTTTCGGGTGCGGAACGCTAAAATGTGAAAAATGCAGTGACTCATTGTCACTCATCGTCACAGTGGCAAACGTGACCGAAATCATCCTCTTAGTCAAAATATTTATATTATTTGTTTCAATGAATTAGATCTCTGGAGTAACCTTGAGGCGTTGGATATCTGCCAAAATTACGTGATCTGATAAATACTTTGATAGCTAGTTACGAAAATCAGCTGCTTATTACAAATTCCTACTGCGAGAGGAAAGTTTGAAGACAATAAAGGACACCAGTTAGAAAAAAAAGTTAAAATTTCCTGTATTTTTTTTTTCATTGAAATCATATGACACATTAAAAAACTAAGTAAAAAGAAGTCAATTTAAAATTGTACAAGAAAAGAGGTTACATATTTATTAAAAATAATTAAAAGAAAAGAGGTTACATATTTATGAGAAAAACTTATAAATGGTGTTACCTACATTCTAAAAGTACTGATGACTGTGTTTAATTAAAACATTCTAATAATATTAGAGCCAATTTAATGAGATTTGTAATGAAAGAAAATAGTCTTGCATCCTTAGAAGTAACTTCAATGAAGCATTAACAAATCGGGACTCTTTAAATTGTTTTTCTTTTTTCCGTGTGTAATAAAAATGTCTTGTAAACAAAATATGCTATAACAATAGTTAACTCAGTGATTGTTAGAATAAACACATGTTTTCTGGCGTGTTCTATTAGTACATTGCCACTGTTGCCAATTTCCGCCTTCCGCCTAAAACTTACGTCCAATTTGGCAAATAAAACTATTATAACAATAAGATGAATCATCAATATGTCTTAGTTATGATGACCAGAACGAAAAAAATTATAATAACTGTTCAAAATCGTTTGACACATTCTAGTTACTCCTAGTTGCATGTTACAGTTCCGTTCCAATATAGGCATTGTCTTTTTTTTTGTTTCTTTTTTTATGATTGGAAATCATCAAATGACTTCTTCCGCTCTGGGTGGAGCGGAAGGGCGTGTCAGACTCTTACTGACTAGAACCCATTCCTTCCAAAGCCCTTTGCGTTCCAGGGCCGCGGTGACTCTTTCGAACAAATTCCGCAACCCTGGATAGGCATGGTCTTACAGAATAAACGCAAAAACTGAAAGGGGTCATTGACCTCATCAATATGAACAACTTTTACCATGGGACCAATCATGAAATATCGTTAAAAAAATCGACTGCCCCTTCAATTGTGTGTGCATAACTCAAGAATGTATTGAAGTTTTAAAATTTTGTTTGTGATAAAATAACCAAGCTGTGATTAATTTTTACTGGAAGGTCCCAATCTTCTACACCAAAGTTACGATGCGCAATTTCATACAACAGTCCGTTAATAAACGCAATTTGAAGCTCCGACCTGCAATCTACTGTCGTGCGAGCTTTCAAGACTCTCAACCTTGTCCAATGTCGGGGTCACACGAAAATAACTGACAAACTGAAAACGACGAGTAATCGTGACTTTTGTAACAAGACTACTCTATCCATTATACAATGTTTGCGTAAAAACAATGACACTGAAATAGTTTTGTAGCAATCATTTTAGTTTATGAGCGACCCTGGATTTGGCTGGGAAGTGGTGGAAAATAGTTGATCGAGCTTTTCTTTTTAATCGTGACCTTTGTATTTGTTGCTGTCGATCTATTAAATCTAGACCACTGAATATACACAGTACAGTACCAAGATATACCTAATCTGATACCTACCTAATGTCAATATTAACTAAGTTAAAACTTTTTAAATAGTTTAGGTCTTTTTTTTTAAGGATGGGATATCATCAAATGAGTTCTTCCGCTCTGGGTGGAGCGGAAGGGCGTGTCAGACTCTTACTGACTTAAACCCATCCGTGTTCCTTCTCAAGCCCTTTGCGTTCCAGGGCCGCGGTGATTCTTTCGAACAAATTCCGCAACAAATAGTTTATACTACTAAAAAAATCTGTCAGGGTTCACGATCAAAAATATTATTTGCATGTTTAAGAGAATATAAATGAAAAACGCAATCTTGTCACACAATCACAACATGTATGCGTGTTTTTTGTACCTACACAATAATTGTTACGTCAAATGATTTAATTTTGTACACGTAGTTGTTAAGGAACAGACGGACGGTATAGAATACGCCCGCAACTAAGCCCGAGAGTAGCCCCCCTGACTTGCACTTTTCCGATTTTCAGGTGATGGGAAAACCATATCGGGCACACTTGTCTTGTATATTCGAAATGAGATAATAAATAAAATCAACGCGTGCACATAATCTAATGATTTCAAACGATTCTTCAATAATCCGGCTGTCTAGAGCGAACTAGAATTCAGTCATAAATCATCAGTAACAAAAGATTTGAATACAGATAAGTAGAGTATGTAATCTTTGAGTTTGATGTGTATAAACACGGCAGCTAACTCTATCTCTCTGCTTTTCCTCAACTATCGGGACTACTATCGGCTTTCAGTCTATCCGGATGTAGCTGAGTACCAGTATTTTATTTATTAAAACTTTATGCATTAGTAAAAACACTGTACAAAGGCGGACCTAGGCATTTTCTACGAGTCGACCTTAGGGTGGGGTATAGACAACATGGCAGGTGCACCTTAAAGAAAAACAAATAGAGAGAAGAGGAAGAATTAAAAATGGTACTCGTAACTACACTCACCAAATTAACTGGGCTGATAACTGACTGAACTAACTGACTGAAATAGGAACAGAAACAGGTGCTTCTTGTGGTGAATGGTCGTCTTGTTAGCCATGGTTTTATTGTTTAAATTTGATGGCCCTGGTTTATCACGCCACGCGTCGAGTCACAGATCTATTGTTAAATTCTACCCTCTGCACGTGTCGCTTACACGTGCAGAGGGTAGAATTTATGTCTTTCACGCCCTTTATGTCTGGAGGCTTATTTAGTTTGATTTAATATTGTTTTATGCTTGAGTTTGTCTGATTGTGCTGGCATAATGGAGTGATAACTGACTGAACCAACCTTTGTTGTATTGTTTTCTTTGTAAGAATATTTTGCTCAACAGACAGATGTGTTGCTGGGGAGTTTGTTGTGCCACTTCTTCTTCCCAGCTAAAACACTAGGAAGAGGTGACGGGCGGACATTTTGGGGGAAAGTCTTTATGTGGATCTTTGACGTTCAAAAAGTGCTGGCACTCAGCCTAATTTGAATAAATGACTTTTGACTTTGACTTTTGACTCGTAGGTAGTTAGATTGGTCTCCTTTATAGTTATTATATTGTTCTCATAATTAGTGTGTTTGTTGTCATCATATTTATTCGTTTATTATTCAAGCGTATATGACAATAGATGGAAGCACTGGCAATACTGGTTCGTTGGAATATTTTGAAACTATTATAAATCCTGTCACCAAAATTAAAAATAAACTTTACATGCAATTGTAAAGTTTATTTTTAATTTTGGTGACAGGATTTATAATAGTTTAAAACGTTTAAAACGTCAAAAAAACTAAAACTAGTCAAGGATAGTGACTACTATTCTCACGAAATATTCTAAGCAGTCTGTTAGTGACATCAAGTCTGTGATAAAAGACAACATATACGTTTGAAGTAGTATTGTCAGTCAGTGCTTTGATTTATTGTCGTATCGTCGTCTCCACCTTGTATATATTTTTTTTTTAATTTATTTATTTATTAAAACTTTATGCACTAGTAAAAACACTGTACAAAGGCGGACTTAATGCCTTATATATTATATAATAATAAGTATTTAATTAGTCGGTACAGGTAATCTAAACTAGTTTCGATTTTAAATGGTATTTCTTTACCACAGTGTAGTTTTTTTAAACGAACGTTTGTCTGGAAGAGAATGCCTTATTGCATGTGCCTGTGTACTATTACTGTAAATGGAGTTTAAATAATTTAAATTGCCAATAGTGAGGTAATTATGACAACACTGGCAAAATCACAGTTAGTTAACCATCAGTAATAGATGGTGTAATCTGTTGTTACGCAGACTTTTTAACGAAACGTTTACTGAAACAAATAATAGACAGTAAGCAGATCAAACTGTATCTCCAGTAAACGTTTCAAAGTCTATTTATTTGTTACTGAAATAAATGTTTAAACAATATGATCTGGTAGTTTTTATTTCAGTTATGGATTCCCCATTTAACGACTGAAATGTTAAGTTGCTTGTACCTAATATAATAGAGGCCTATTGCCATTAAAAGGGTACAATCCAGTGTCAAAACAGATGAATTCGTAAATGTACCGTTGTCAAGACTATTATATTATACATATATTTTTTTATGCAGCCCCGATCGACGTCATTCCGTCAACGCCGGTTGTCGCTGAAAACGACACGAGTCCCAGCATTATGTTGAGCGATGGCCGTTTTGCGCGAATGTGACGGTTATCTTCCCAACTTGCATAACTTTTGTATTTTTTTNTTTTTTTTTTTTTTTTTTTTTTTTTTGATATGCGTCTTGCTTGGCACAAAGAAACTCTTTTTCTATCCTTCTTTCTTTCTTCTTTCTAAGACAAGTGTAACACACCTGGTAGAAATATACTGATTATGTTACGAAACTTTACCACCGTTTGTTCTTTCAATCGTAACCCCGGGGGGCTACTCTTTAGGCCCGAGGTCCGTAGTTTCGGGCTTAGTTGCGGGCGTATTCTACTCCGTATCACCAACGGACTTACGATTAGTTCCGAACCTGAATTAAGAATGAATGACAGAAGAAGAATGAACAATTTGACGGTAACTGTCAAATCGTGGTTAGGTGATACGAATTAGAATAACCCCGCAACTAAGCCCGAAACTACGGACTTCGGGCTTAGAGAGTAGCCCCGACCCTCAAGCTCCAAAGAAAACAACAAATCTGATGATATAGTCCACAGACAATGATGCAACACTTTTCTATAATTTCACTTGTTACCGTAAGACCTTATCGCAAAATAAATAAATATGACTGACACAAACTACGCTTGTCATAAAATGAATATTATAAATTATTATCATTCTTTTATTTGTAATTAGGTCAAACGAAATACGCAACATTATGTTTAGGTATTTAAATAATTAATTACTATGTATCTTATACATTATACATTGTATATAATTCGTTCGCAGCTAGCGACAAAGATATTTATACATACATTGTTAATGGATGTATCTTCTAATTTTATTTCGTGAACATTTTTCGAAGAATGTGGTGACAATTTTGAAATGTCTTAAACGTGTTTAAAGTTCATTGACATTAGATATTTCGGCAAAGATATTATAATAAATTATGTAATTAGATTAGAAAGAAATTACAAAGACTTTTCACTAGTTTTTAGATAAGTACTGTAAATTTTCTCTTTCGACAATTCATGAGTGTGCAATGTGGGCGTGGCTTTTTTTAATGTCGATTGGTTTTTCTAGCTTTTATTTGTTTAAATGGTTTTCTAACCAGACTTACTCCGATTTCTAAATGAAGCATTTTAAAGTTTTATGTAAATTTGTCAAACTCTACCCGAAAACCTTTTAAAATTAGGCATTATAGTTTGATATGTTGTGGAGGAGCTCGTGACTAAATAATAAGAGCCGCACGGGTCGATCGTCAAGGTTAAGCAACACTTGCCGAGGTTGGTCTGTGGATGGGTGACCATCTTAACATACCGAGACTCCTCCGTGCCTCGGAAAGCACGTTAAGCCGTTGGTCCCGGCTGTCATTTGTAGATCTTTCGCAGTCGTTACGGATAGTCAGAAGCCAGAAAATTTGACACCAGTCATACCAAGGAGTACCGTGTTACCCAGTTAATGGGTTGTGGAGGTCTGGTAGGCAGCCGCTCCACATAAAATACTGGTATTCAGCTGAATCCGGTTAGACTGGCAGTCGACCCCAATAAAATTGGGAAAAGGCTAGGCAGATGAGATGAGTTTGACATGTTCGTAACTAATTCAGACACCTTCGCTAAAGATACAGATGAATCTGTGGTTCAAAGGCAACACAAGGACAGACTTGTGATAAGCCAGTAAACTCCGATAAAACTGGTTTCAGGTGGCATGAGAACCTGGCATCGGATCATAGAAAATAGTTTAGTTATCTTGAACGAACAAAGAAGAGTTTTGAAGTTTTTGCTGTTTTTGTAGAATCGACAGGAACGTAGACACGAGGAAATTCAAAATATAGTTATCCCATATAGGCCTATCTTGGTATGGTCATGTGAAGAGGAGAGATGAAATGCACGTAACTAAAAGTGTTATGAATATAAATGTGGATGGATGGATGGACAGGGAGAGGGAGGCCAAAGAAAACATGGATGGATTGTGTTAGGAGTGATATGAAGGAAAAGGGAGTTAGTGATAGCGTGACGGCTGACAGGACAGAATGAAAGAAAAAAACGTGTTGCGCTGACCGCAAGTAACATGGGATAAGGGCAGGAAGATGATGAGGTCTACTGTATCATCATCATATCAGCCGAATGACGTCCACTGCTGGACATAGGCCATCGCCACGCTTGGCAGGTGGGTTGGAGATCGCAGTGTAGCTGTTACAATGCACAGAGAATGCAGCTGCCCATTCTCTGGTGAGTCCCTTAGTCGCCTCTTACGACACCTATGGGAAGTGATGGGATGGTGTCATTCTTTAACATCCGACACCATACAGCAGCCCTACTATGACGTGCTAATGCCATCCAATTCCGATGATGTAAAAGGGATAGTGCTATTCGCTATGTATAACTCCGTCTCCCTCTAAGAGCGGAATCATGATCGTTTTCGACTTCATAGTAGAGCCTCAGGTCTACATGAGCACTTATAAAACGTCACAAGCTAGTAATCTCGACTGGCCTGTTTGTCGAGTGGTTATATAGTGAACCTGACTGCTAAACCGGAGGTCGAGGGTTCGATTCCCACCCAGGACAAATCTTTGTGTGATGAGCATGATCATTTGTTCTGTGTCTGGGTGTAATTTGTCTATAATATGTATGTATTTAGAAATATATAAGTAGGTATGTTTATCAGTTGTCTGGTTGCCATAGCACAGGCTCTGCCTAGTTTGGAATCGGATGACCGTGTGTGAGTTGTCCCAAGATATTAAGATATTATTAATCTCACTGGAAGAAAAATAAGCTTTGTAGTTAAAAACAACAAACGCATTAGAATAAGTTTAGCTTGGTAAGTGAAATGCTACTCTGTTGAGCCTTTACATACCTAACCAAGTATTTATCTCCAGGGCTCTTGTTTCAGTTCAACCAGATGTTACCAGTACCAGTATCGGAATGCCATTTAACCTATGCACTCAAGTTTTGCTTTGTATTTTAACTAGTTAGTTATACGCGAAGCAGCTGCCAGTGTGCCGTCTGACCTCGGCACGCCAATCACTGGCGATATGATATCCTTAGGGCACTCAACTCGACCGACATCAGTCGTCCATAGTTTAATATTTACTACCTATACACTAAATACTAAGACCGTTAAACTAATATCTATACTTAGGTTATATTATAAATGCGAAAGTTTGGATGTTTGGATGTTTGTTTGTTACTCAATCACGTCAGAACGGCTGATCGGATCTTGATGAAATTTGGCACAGAGATAGATTATAGTTTGGAATAATACATAGGATCCCGGGAGAATGTTTCTTTGGGATAATATCGCTAGCGGAGCCGCGGGCGTCAGCTATATCATTTATAAATTCGAAAGTAAGTCTGTATGTCTGACTGTTTGTCATTTCTTCACGTCTTAACGGCTGAACGGATTTGAATGAAATTTGGCAAACGAGTAAACCATGTCCTGGAGTAGGATATAGGATGTATAATTCTATTCCGGGGCATGTTTTTATATGGCTATAAAATGGCTGTATAAATCACCCATTATTTTCATGTCTTTGTTTTATAACAGTAAAGAAAATCAGAATTCGCAATGCCTTAAGTTCGATTCCCGTTTGAAGTAAATACCAGTAAATTATGACCTAAATTAAGTTCTTCTGGCTATGAGTCCAAATGATAGTTCGTTAATAATACCTATATTTGTAAACACACGAAAAAACTCGGAAAAGCCATAGTAAATGGATAAATATTTTCATGAACATATTATGATGAAAATGTCACCGGTAAATTGCAGACTCCGTAAGATTGTAATAAATATTTACATATTAGATTATAATTTCTCGATATATTTATATTATGCAATCATTTCCAGTAAATGATAATAATATATATTATTATTCAGTATCAATTATTATTTAGTATTTTATTTGATAGGTTATAATATTTTATTAGTGCTAGTAACTTGTAATTTCGAGCTATAGTAGGCGCCAGATAATCGTGGAATAACGGTCATTGACCCACCTACAATTATTGACATTTTTAATTTGAAAAACGGAATTAATGACACAAAGCTGTCCCGAATCATCATCTCTCGTGATCCTTAACATTGTCTAATAATGAAAAACGATTCATATTTAATTGTTCAGGTACCTATGAACAGTTATTAGGGAAAGGTCAATATACTTTATTCCACATTTATTTGGCGCCTACTATAGATGCGAGATTAGCATACAAGGTTAATGATAGGTTCTAGCTAGCTCTCTCTAAAATGGCACGTTACTGACATTAAATAAATGGCAATTTTACATAGGCATACATATGTAAAATTGCCTTGCATTTAATGTAATATTGTCTTCTAATAAGTTAACACAACTTATTAGAAGACAATATTTAAAAGTAGAATCACATGCAGTAAGTAGAAAAAGAGGCTATTTATTATAAAATATAACAGTAATTTCTGCTCTCATTAGAGTTCAAACATATGTGAAAATAAACATAAATGATCAACAAACCAAGTTAAATCGAAAAAAAATACTTCACGAAAAAATATTAAAATAAAACGTCACAGACACACCCCCAAAAATAATAAAAACAACCAAAAAAATTAAATGAAAACCTACCAGTTACTAAACACTTCACTCAACCAGCGTACAATAAAAAATACTTATTTTAAAATTCACTTTTACTCATACACGAAATAGTTTTAAAACTACGAAAACGTTGGCGTATCGGGAACGACCGCGACGTCTAGTGCTCATACAGTTCGGAGTACAACTGACGCTAAGAACTAGCGTAGCGCGTAGTTAGCCCTAGCGGTGCACGGCGGACGGGCTAGGAATAGAGATGGGACACGATGGCTCGAGAAATATCGATGATTTATTTATGTTGGCCACTCGTGTTGGTCTTGGTACGAATGTATCTGATCATTGTGGCCATGCTTCTTTTTATTATTTATTTGTTTTCTTAATTGTATTCAGTTTGTAACTTTCTTAGTCCATTTTTGTCTGACAGTGTAGGAAAACTAGAGTAACTAAAAATAATTAAAAGACCAACTTTAATGCCAGCCTGTTATAGTCCCAGTGCTAGGCAAAGGTCTCATGCAGAGTACGCTGGCTTAAAGCTGGTTGCGACTACCGTATAGCCACGTATACATACAGTTGAAATTTCGAAGTGGGCCCCTGTATCGCAAAGGGCATTAAGAGGAACACGGATGAGTTTTAGTCAGTAAGAGTCTGACACTCCCTTCCGCTTCGCCTTTTTTTTTTCTTAATGAGTAACTTTAGCTGTTTGTACACTGACCGCCCTAAATCTAACTTCTTTCGTTCAGTCCATCCAAAGGTTGTCTGTAAGAGATTGCCCTGTGCGATAAGACCGCCCATTGTACACTTGTTTTTATATATAAATATAGGTACCAAGTCAGCGGGTCTACACGTCGAGGTTGCGCCAGAGGTATTTCATCACTAGTAAGTCTCTAGTTAACCTAAAGTTAGAATACCGGTAACTAAACAACTTAGCATTAAGGTGTAGGTTATCGTTGTTGCGTAAAATTGTTGTTAACAGCGTCTGGTTACACTAAAAACTTATTCACATACCGTTTGGCTGCACCTCCTGTATCATCTTGTAAAGTAGCTAATATTTTATTGAGGTTTGACTACTTATTGATACAGCACAAAAGGTTTTATTACACAAAGTGATATTATATCAGGGTTAACGATTGTCAAAAGTTCAAAATGCATTTGGGATTATGCGTTACCGAAATGGTACGTGGTCAAACACTTCTAACTTGCATACAAACTGACATAAAACGTTTTGGGAATACTTTAATTGTGTCCACGGCTAAGGAATTGGTTGTAGCTCTCAGCAAACACAGACACTGGGATCCCTGCCGGAGACTTTGTTCTGATAGCTACATTCTTAGGGGTCTTGTCAAAACTGATTAGGTTACTTCTAGGCAAGCGTGCTCCATCGTCAACCGAGGTGAGATAGGTTCGCGTTTGAGCCTATCAATCATTTTAAAACTGGCCAATTGCGAGTCGGACTCGCGTGCGAAGGGTTCCGTATAAATCTCATTTTTAAACATGTTACTTTCAAACCAAACACTTATTTTAAGTTTTCCTGTACCTAATCTATGATGGGCAAAGAACGAAAATCTGTTTTTTTTTTCAAAATTTTAGACTCTGTATGTTCCGAGATAAGGAGGGGAGTGTGGTAATTTTTCAAATGATTTCTTGAATTATGAAAAAAGAAATACGAAACTCACAATACGCCCTTTAAAGTTTTCTTATTTGCACCCGAAAAAGTGACCCCTTTTTCAAAATATATTTATTTTTGTTACTCGTCCGAGTTTGGGTCAGAAAAGATTATATGTGTACCAAATTTCAACTCAATCGGTCCACTAGATTCGGAGAAAATCGGCTGTGACAAACGGACAGACAGTCAATGGAGCATTAAGGGTTCCGTTTTTCCATATAAAGCTTCGGAAACCTAACAAAACAGTATCGCTCATCTGCCGTCATTCAATCCAGTGGCACTTTGTCTAAGCCCTAATAAGACTTAAAACCGGTAACAGCAACGCTATGATTACTTTGATTACACCCTAGAACCCAACATTTATAATGGCTACCGTACATACTAATCCGGGAAGTTAAGCAACTTGGTCACGTCCAGTCGTGGTTGATCGGTCGCTGTTGACACGCGAAACCTCTCCGTGTCTTGGCACATACAAACTAATCAAGGTCATTGCTAATAAAACATAGTTAACAATAGATATGACTGCCTACTTTTACTACAATCACTAAACCACAGCACTACACCAACGTTTTGCGGAGTGAGGGACATTTTTGACCGACTTCAAAAAAAGGAGGAGGTTCCCAATTCATGGGAACCTTTTTTTCATTTAAAATTACAAAAAAATACAACCGACTTCCAAATAAAAACACTACAAAGTATAAAATAACTTTAATTTCGGAAGACGGTGTCTATAAACGAAAAAACAACAAAAAACACTGACTGCCGAAATTAAAATTATGTTGTACTTTGTGTAGTGTTTTATAATTGGAAGTCGGTTGTATTTTTTGTAAAATGTTTTTTTTTTGGTACTTAATGTTTTTTTTTAATTTAGGCACAAATGAAATAAATACCTACATAAAAAATATTTGAAGCAATAGTCCGCGGCT
Source organism: Mamestra configurata (assembly GCA_002192655.3). Taxonomy (NCBI): domain Eukaryota; kingdom Metazoa; phylum Arthropoda; class Insecta; order Lepidoptera; family Noctuidae; genus Mamestra; species Mamestra configurata. Next base: position 52,793 of record NDFZ01004756.1, on the reverse strand, counting down.
TCGCTTCCATCCAAAATGGAACCATGAATGTTTTCGTCATAAAAAATGATAATAAAATTATATGACCCTTAGCGACAGTATCTTTGATTTAAACTATTTATAAAGATTTACCTACCAAAAGCTATGTATATGTCAACGGAAAATTGCAAACGCCGTAAGATTGTAAAATATCGCGTAAATTTGTAAACTAATTTTTCTTAATAAGACACGGTCATATTGGAAACTATTGAATTTAAATGGGATTTATTGTATACAAAACGATTTTTTCATAATATATCGAGAAATTATATTCAAATAAAGATTTATTTAAATTTTACGGAGTCTGCAATTTTCCGGTGACATATATAAGTGAAAGAATTTTGGAGATCGGATCCGTAGATTTTTTAAGAACGAGGTCAATTTGATACCTATGCTCGAAGTCTTCAAATTATTTTCTATTAGAAGAGATATGATTATAGCAGTAATGTTTCAAATGAGTATTCTTACCGTATTTTCTGGAACATGTTTTCATCATGTGCGGTCGTTCTGACTACGAAAAGTGGGCGTCGAATTCAGACTCATTCAACTCATTGTCAAGGTTTCATGTCTTTAAAAGACGTCATGGATGAACCAACACATGTCAATAGGTGTAGCGGCATCAATGCCGCCACATGGAAAACTAAGAAGCGAAATTTGTACGGCAACAAAAAGAACCGCAGCGCCATCTACGGCGAACTAATAACGAAATCCTGCATCGTGCAAGCAAAGTTCTCCGTGCAATTTGATCATATACAACAGTCCGAATATCAACTATCGGGCAGTTGCCTACCAGACACAACACAACACCGTCTGGTAGGAGGATCCTCGCATTTCCAGTGGAGGTATGCGGGCCTTTACTCTCTGTACCGCATACCTCTATATAGGTTTCAATATTGATATTTTTATCGATAAAATAATGTCAATATCGAGTTCAAAGTCCGATATACGCAGGGCTTGAATTTACGCGCAAGCGGCCATTAAATCAAACTTTATACATATTTATAGAAAACTGGTAGGTATATAATTCTGCAGTTTATTTACGGTTTAAAACTAGTCTCATTTAGGACCGTGAGAGTTTTGGGTACCATGTTTGACACATTAATTTACAGCCAGTCTCAAATTAGCTACCAACAGTAGCTGAAACGTCATGTTTGTCTTTCAAACATGACGTTTCAACTACTGTTGGTAGCTAATTTGACAGTTGGATAAAGGTAGATTCGTAATTTTTTTTAATTGTTTATTTATTTATTCAAGAACATGGAAAAAAAACATATTTTCTACCAAACTGCTGTACAGTTTGTCGGCAGTGTTCTCGTGGATACAGTTTTATGATATCCAAGAACTTATTGACTAACTTATACTATGGGTACGCATAGACGCAAAGTCGAAACAAAAACTAAAAGGGGTGCACACACTAAATATCTAACGATGGGCTCAGGTCGCCTTGCCCACCAGGTTAGCATGAACAACGCACGCATACAATCTGTGTGTATTGAAACCGGCCGTTAAACTGTCGTACGATGAAGGTTGCTTTAGGAATAGGCTTAGGAATAGGCGAATAATTTAATCTGCCGAGCCTTTGCGTTGAGGTCAGCACCTAGTCTAAATAGATACCAGTATTTTACACATGTCTGTCTATCTGACGTCTTCAAACCACTTTATCTGAGTATCACGATAACTCTTGGCAAGCGGCAAATAAATGAATCTATCTGTCTAAGATTGCCAGAAATTGGGATTTCTCACTTTCCCTTTTTTTGAGTTCCGTAGTCAACAAGGAACCCTTACAGTTTCACCATGTCCGTCTGTTTGACCACAGTTTAGCTCAGAGACGCTTAGCGCTAGAAAGTTTAAATTTGGTATACACATTAATAACGCTGACAAATTGCTAGAATAAAATCTTAAAACACATTTTTTTTAGGGTGGCCGCCCTACATGTAAAGTGGCGATAATTTTTTTTCATCATCTGCCCCATGCCCGCGGTGTAGTTGCATAGGTCGTTTAAAAATATTGAGGGTTTTAGCAAACCCTCCATTTTTATATAAGTAATAGTTTTTATTAGGGTATTAAGAAATAGTTTTCCAATTAAAAATACCCATCTATAATTTCTCAGTAGCAGCTCAGAGCCTGGTTTAAAGCCCGGTTTATGGCAATAGCTTTATATGGTGTCGGACGTAAAATAATAGCACCATTCCATCACTTCCCGTGGGTGTCGTAAGAGGCGACTAAGGGACTCACCAGAGAATGGGCAGCAGCATTCTCTGTGCATTGCAGCAGCTACACTGCGATCGCAAACCCGTCTGCCAAGCGTGGCGATTATGGCAAACCCGGTTTGCCATAATCGCCACGCTTGGCAATAATAATATATAATAATAATAATATTGCAAAAATAATAGGTGGAGTGTATCTTTGTACCATAAATCTTAGCCAGTCAATTAAACCTAACCTCATTGCTGACAGTCTATGAGCGTTTAGTCTTGACGACATTTTGAAGTTTTACTTTGTTTACCATGGTACGTCAAAATATCTCTTAATGTGATATTTTGCAATGTATTTCCAATATAAACGTACTAATAGCATGTATAACAATAAGATAAGCCACCCAGGGTTAAAACAGTCATAACAAATGTGAAATAGTGCAAAACAAATTGCATGAATCCATAAACTGGAAAGATACATTGGCAGTGATATACAATCCATATACAACACAAAATACAAGCTAAATGCTACGTAAGTATCTTTAAATAAGGTATATAAGAATAATACCACAACTTTTGTTAAAGTCCCAGCCGAAAGACGTCCACAGCTGGACATAGACCTCTCCCAAAATAATTGCTACGCTTGGCAGGCGGGTTGGCGACCGCAGTGTCGCTGTAGCAATGCACAGATAATGCTGCTGCCCAATCTCTGGTGAGTCCCTTAGTAGCCTCTTACGACACCCACGGGAAGAGATGGGACGCGGTCTACCACGTCTTTAAAATACGTGTAAGTTAAAAGAGTGTAGTATACTTGGTAGGTTCCCTAACCCTACGGAAAAATAATCGCGTCAAGTCTTTTTGTTCACCATCATGTGAAATACTAGTCGTTACTCAAGCATAGTAACAAACAATTTATTCCCTTTCATAAAGGTTCAATAATTGGTAGCTAGTTTAAGCAAGTAATTCTTGTCTTGACACAANACCAGAGAATGGGCAGCAGCATTCTCTGTGCATTGCAGCAGCTACACTGCGATCGCAAACCCGTCTGCCAAGCGTGGCGATTATGGCAAACCCGGTTTGCCATAATCGCCACGCTTGGCAATAATAATATATAATAATAATAATATTGCAAAAATAATAGGTGGAGTGTATCTTTGTACCATAAATCTTAGCCAGTCAATTAAACCTAACCTCATTGCTGACAGTCTATGAGCGTTTAGTCTTGACGACATTTTGAAGTTTTACTTTGTTTACCATGGTACGTCAAAATATCTCTTAATGTGATATTTTGCAATGTATTTCCAATATAAACGTACTAATAGCATGTATAACAATAAGATAAGCCACCCAGGGTTAAAACAGTCATAACAAATGTGAAATAGTGCAAAACAAATTGCATGAATCCATAAACTGGAAAGATACATTGGCAGTGATATACAATCCATATACAACACAAAATACAAGCTAAATGCTACGTAAGTATCTTTAAATAAGGTATATAAGAATAATACCACAACTTTTGTTAAAGTCCCAGCCGAAAGACGTCCACAGCTGGACATAGACCTCTCCCAAAATAATTGCTACGCTTGGCAGGCGGGTTGGCGACCGCAGTGTCGCTGTAGCAATGCACAGATAATGCTGCTGCCCAATCTCTGGTGAGTCCCTTAGTAGCCTCTTACGACACCCACGGGAAGAGATGGGACGCGGTCTACCACGTCTTTAAAATACGTGTAAGTTAAAAGAGTGTAGTATACTTGGTAGGTTCCCTAACCCTACGGAAAAATAATCGCGTCAAGTCTTTTTGTTCACCATCATGTGAAATACTAGTCGTTACTCAAGCATAGTAACAAACAATTTATTCCCTTTCATAAAGGTTCAATAATTGGTAGCTAGTTTAAGCAAGTAATTCTTGTCTTGACACAAATGGCACAGAACAAACCGGCAATCCAGTTGCTATTGCATTATGTATAAGTACATACATACCTATCTATACTGCTTTGCCAGTGCCGGATTTAATCAGCGCGGGGTCCCATGGGCCCCTCTTGTAGAACTGGTTGTTTTAGGTGGTAATCTTTAAAAGATTACCCATAGAAGTGAGGCGAGCCCAAACGCTACCAGCTTTTAAAAGAATGGTGAAGGAGCATTACCATCTCTCAATTTTTGATATTTATTAGTATATAAATTGGTATTGTATTTATGTAATTATTATGTCTAATTAGTATTGTTTGGAACGTTTGTACACTGACAGCCCTAAATCTATCTCCTTTCGTTCAATCCATCCAAAGGTTGTCTGGAAGAGATTGCCTTGTGCGATAAGACCGCCCATTGTGCACTTATTTTATGTATGATTGTCCTGTTCTTATGATGAGGTGTACAATAAAGTATATACTAAATAAATAAAGATTTTTAATAACACAGCCCATGGAAAAAGTAGATTGTATGTTGGGCACATCAAATACGTTGCACGCTAGAGACCACAGAATACGATGCCATCCATATCGCCGAAGATAGTCAACCAGAAAATTATATTCGTCGAGGTCTCTACCCTTAGCACCGAGGATCAATGACGCAAGAAGGAGGAAGACCGTGACTTTTATTTTTGTACGTAATTTCGGTGCCCCCAGAACTCGGGCCCCCTAGCATGCTACACCAACTACGACCCTGCCCCAAAAACGAGGTAGTCCCAATTATGTCAACGAAAACATCTACTAATTACTCACCTATCAATTAGTTAAACATTTGCTAATAATGCCGTTAATCAACTTTGTGCTAAATAGACAACTTCCTTAAGTATTTTGTTACATCACGCTCGTATTCTTTCAAAGAGGTGAGCAGCGAGATTTAAACACTGTTGTCTGTTGAGTTGTTGACTTCATTTTACATGAAGCAACAAAAGTATGCGTTTTTAGGGTTCCGTACCCAAAGGGTATAACGGGACCCTATTACTAAGGATCCGCTGTCCGTCCGTCTGTCACTAGGCTGAATCTCATGAACCGTGATAGTTAACGTTAGACCGTTGAAATTTTCACAGGTGATGTATTTCTGTTGCCGCTATAACAACAAATACTATAAAAACACAAGAAAGTAAATATTTAAGGGGTACGTGTGTGCTCCCATACAACAAACATGATTTTAGCTCGTTTTTGCTAGACGCTTGAAATATTCACAGAATATTTAGTTATATATTCACTTTAAAAATAAATAATTACTTAAATTAAAATAAAACTTTTTTATAGTTACCAATTTGTTTTTTTCCAAATTTCTCGGTCTTAATAACGATAACAGGTAGAAACTTGAAATATTTTTATAGATAATGGTACGGAACCCTTCGTGCACGAGTCCGACTCGCACTTGGAAGAATTTTTTTTACCTTTGTCTTTATTTTGGAGATCTGAATGATTTCTAAAAAAGTCAAAAGTCATTTATTCAAATTCAAAAGTTTGTCCATCTATTTTAATGGGACCCCATATATAAGTTTTTACATATAAGGTTCCCAGGCTTAGGTTACTGTCCAGAGTAAATTCAGGCAAGCCTATTATCTAGGTTTACGCATAAATTCATATTACTTTTGGGTTGCTACGTGCAAAAATTTTCCTTCAGAAAAAATATAAACTATTTTTTCTCGACTAAACAATAGATCGAGATACGGACATCCAAAGAGGTAAATAGGTACGTATATATGTAGTTACACATACATCATAAACCTACTGTATTTTCACTGGAAAATATTATATTTTTGTATACATAGAGATCTTTGTCTTAAATTAAGTACACAATTGTGCTCAAAAATAGACGTGATTTGATGACAGTTAAGATTTATGAAAACACATGTCATGACAGTTTAAATAGTTTAGTTTATCTTGTCACTGCATAGTTTTTTGGGTTTTACCGAAAATCCAGTCATATGAAGGGCGTAGGTTAATAAGAAATGTTGCCAATAAATTTTTCGCTGTCAACTCATAATTAACATAAATAAAAAGCATTTGGAAAAACGTTCGAGTAGGTTTTCCTGTTTTGCGGTGTCAGACGTAAAAGAATAGCACTATCCGGCTGTTTTTATTTTTCTGTTAACTCACACACTGTTTAATTAATGGTTCCAATATTTGTAAATATGTGAGTACCATTTACCTAAATTTATTTAGAAAATGAATAAGTTTACCTGTGCTAGTAATACTTTGTTCCTATAAGTAGCATACTCTGGGTGCATCGTCCTCACATAATATTAAATTAATACCAAATTTTGTAAAACAATTTTTTGGAAAGAGTAGCTATGAAGTTTCTTGTCCGTTTTTCTCCATTCTTATCTACCTTTTTGAATGAACAGTAGAGTCACTTTATTAATCTGATACTATTTTTTTACTGATCTGTAAATGATGACGTTCAAAAGTCCCGTTTAATGGCCTAATTGAAATAAACGTTTTACTTTGACTTTGACATCTAAATCGGTCCAGCCGTTTGCGCGTGAAGAAGTAACAAACATACACACACTCTCACAAATTTCGCTTTTAATAATAAATATTAAAAAAAAATATTATTGTGATGTGATAAGTGTGATGATATGATGATGTGATGATATCTATATATATATAGTGTGATGTGATTTTCTATGATAATGAAGTATTTCAATAGTGAGTTACGGATTTTGTATCTCCAGCATCTGACAATCCGAATCGGATCAGACAATAATAATAATATAATAATATCTTGGGACAACTCACACACGGTCATCCGATCCCAAACTAGGCAGAACCTGTACTATGGCAACCAGACAACTGATACACATACTTATGTAATAATATTTCTAAATACATACATATTATAGACAAATTACACCCAGACACAGAACAAATGATCATGCTCATCACACAAAGATTTGTCCTGGGTGGGAATCGAACCCAAGACCTCCGGTTTAGCAGTCAGGGTCACTAACCACTCGACCAACAGGTCAGTCAAATCAGTCAAATAAAAAACAAATTGAACATTTATCCGAAATAAATGACAGAATTATCAAGGCAAAAGGCACACCTCACTCTGCCTACTCTCTGACGCGTACACTTCTTCATAACCAGCATATTATAAAAATAATTTCGCCTAGATTCATCTCAGCATAGTAACTGTGACGTCACAGTATAGTATATCTTTATTTCAGTCATTCTTGCGTACTCATAGGTTATCAGAGTCACACAATCAGCTGTTGCCATTGTTTTGTTAATTTTATCTGAAATGTGTGGCTAAAATTATGTTTTTTTGTTTAAAAAAACTTAACATGTTTAAATTGCGCTTCAGCTAATATATAAATAGAACATTTAGGTATTTCATAAGGCAGGTTTCTCCCGATAGGTTAGGCTGCGGTGTACCTACTTCGTTTTGTTTTTGGATGGCAAATCATCAAATGACTCCTTGAGCTCTGGGTGGAGCGGAAGGGAGTGTCATTACCGCTCTTACTGACTAAAACCCACCAGTGTTCCTCCAAATGCCATTTGCGTTCCAGGGCCGCGGTGACTTACTTAAACTGACATTTCTACTACCCGTAACGACTGTCAAGGATCTGCGAATAAGAACCGGTACCAATACTCCACACATATCCTGGCCGTGCCCGGGACGTTGCCGGACCGTGATCCATTCGAAGCTCAACAAAATGCCGGTGCGAAAAATATCCCGAACTCACTCACACACGTCTGAGTTCGGGTCGTTCAGATCACGTTATGACGGACTATGGATCGGCTCTGATATGTGTGGTTCAACCCTTGTACCGTGCTTTCAGTGGCACGGAGAAGTCTCGGTCACACATCCTCGGACCACCCTCGTCAAGTGTTGCTTAACTTCAAAGATCGACCTGTACGGTTGTAATTATTAAGCCGCGTATCCACTAGGCAATATTTGACGCGCAACACGTGACACTCAACCTGTTCGGTAACGTTGCACAACAGCGCCAGCTGGCGCACAATATGAAAACGATACTAAATCAAGGGTTGCTCGTTGCCGTTAAACATGATGAGCAACATGTTGTGCATCATGTCGCGCGTCAAATGTTGCAGTGTGGATACCCGGCTTTAAGCCACGTGCAGTAATCAGGTGCACACTCTTGCGCATGTGCTCAAAGTCGGAGCAGAGGTTAAATTTTCTCTGCAGGGGAGCACAAGTTATCATTCAGTTGATAACGCAGAAATCACGTGTTTTTAGTATTACGTCTGAAGTAGACGCTGTTCATTTGCCAGATTAATTTGTTTTCCCACATTATTTGATAACGTTGACAATATCGTTTTGAAGTTATCTCTAGGGGGTAAATAATGACTGGGATTATTTCATTAGGTGGTAGGTATGTGTTCAGTTTTCAGGGTTGGAGGCAGTAGGGACAGTGAAAAAATCTTTGTACTTTAGAATAAGTTATAATTTCATTTTTTTTTTGCCGAATTCTATCACTGGAAAGTGCATGTTTTTGTTTAGTTGTCTGGCATTTATGATGAACTGGAACTATTTGGCGCAACCGCGAATCACGCGTTTTGATGTTTTTAAAACAGAAATACTTTTTTTATTGTTTGTCCTATAAACGATTAGTGTGTCTTCCTTCAAGGGTGAGCTAATATTGGCATTCGTCAGATACGTATGCAGGCTCTGTGTTAGCAGAAGGTGAAATTCATCGGACTCACTGAGTAAATTTAGATACAATTTTTTGCTTATTAAACGTTCTGTTATATGCGTTTGATTATGACGCTTTGCTACTAGTTTATAATCTTCGCGACCGAAATTTTCTCAATCAAATTGAGGATTTTCGAAAATTCGTAAGACGGAGGGAGAGTAGACCGCCGGCGCGGCATTGGAGAGGAAGTAATATCCCCCTCTCTTTCTACGAAAAGAAAGATTTGTATTTTTGTATGTAACGAATAAACTTAAAAACTACTGGACCGATTTGAAAAATTCTTTCCGCAAAAGATAGCTACATTATCAGCGAGTAACATAGGCTATATTTTATCTCCGTACTCCCATGGGAACAGGCACTACGCGGGTGAAATCGCGTGACGTCTGCTAGTAGGAAAATAAAAAACCAAATGGAAAAGCCCAATAACACTGCCCGATCCGGGAATCGAAACCAGGACCCACGGTCAGCAGTCGCAGTTAATACTAGATGATACATACGCATTTATAAAATGTATGATCGTGTGTCTTTTTTGTCTACCAGTACTTTCACTGCCACGGTTGCCATTCATAAATGAAGATATCTGCCAAGATTCTGATGCATCATTGAAAGGACAATAATAGCTATCTTCACTAAACAGTTTATTTATTTTATCTGCAAGGTGCATCTGATAACGACATCTGCACAAGGAATTCAAATAACTTTCCATATTATTTAATTACTTGATTCTGCTCGCGACTTTGTCCGCGTGGACTACATCGTTATAAAAAATATTGTATGTTATACAAATTTACGACGCAAGCCTATCATTAATAATATTAAAAATAAAAATATTAATGAAAAAGAAATCTCAAATTTCATCCAAATTCGTTCAATAGTTTTAGCGTGAAAGATTTACATTTACGCATCCATCCTTATAGACAGCCACAGTTAATAGGATAATAATCTAAACCCTAATCAGTCAGACACCTAGTCTCAACTTTGGCGCCACCATTGAGTACAAAGTCCAAACTGCGGCTAAAAAGCTTGGCATCCTAAATAGAGTGAAGCGATACTTCACGCCTCGACAGCTTTTAACTCTTTACAAAGCAGGAGTCCGATCCTGCATGGAGTATTGCCGCGCTTGACTCGGTGGAACGCAGAGCTAAAAGGCTCATTGGCGACGTAAAACTGGTGGATGCCAAGCTTCACAGCTTGGCTCATCGCCGCAAGGTTGCCTGCTTGTCGGTCTTCTACAGATTGTACTTCGGGGAGAGTGTCCAAGAACTCCACGAACTCATCCCACCGGCCCCCTTCTGCCATCGGACATCTAGACGCACTGCAAATTACCATCCCTACCTTGTTGCTATTCCACCAATGCGCACTAAAAGTTTCTAAACGTCTTTTATAATGCGCACAGCAAAGGAGTGGAATTCTCTGCCTGTGTGTGTGTTTCACAACGCATACAACCCTAATCTCTTCAAAATGAGAGTGAACAGGCTTCTTCTGGGTAAACTCGCTCCATCGTCGACTTTGTCTCTGTCATCTATGACCTAGACTAGAGTCAAGAGCAAACTCATCTCAAATAAAAAAGTAGAAATAGTGGGAATTAGGAATTATTTATTAATCTCCAGATACACATAGACTTAACAGGACAAGACATAATATATATATAGTAATAGTTTGTGATTAAAGAACAAGAAATTAAAACAACTACAGCAGTGTGTTTTCAATAACATGTCAATATTAACAATAGAAATGTATGCAACTGATAGCACAGGAGACTGGGTTTCTTGCAAATATTGTGTAAATGCTGATTATTTACCTAATAGTGTTACAAGGTTTAATAATAGAAAAGGTCATGATGAAAATAGTTATGAAAGTCATTGGCGTACTGTTACGCTTGAAGTACGGCAGAATGGAACTACTAAATAAGTTTCTTGGTGAAAAAAGTAAGTAGGTACGTAATTATCTTTCAGACAAAATTCAATAATTTCTTATTGTACAATGAAGCTTCATCATCGTACCAGCCGAAAGACGTCCACTGCTGGACATAGGCCTCCCCCAAGGGGGGGGGNCCCCCCCAAGGGGGGGGGGGGGGGCGTTGGTCATTTTCTATGGAATCGTTAGGATTTTTTTACTTACCCAGTTCCATTTTATAAGTTGGTCGACTATTACTCATTAACTTGTAAAACCTACTTAGCTGTGATAGTTTCCCTTTTAAATGCATTATAAATATGCTTCTAGGTACTATGATTTTTTTCACGTCACCAAAAACAACCGTTTAGCTGGCAGAGTCAAGTCCCCCCGACATGACTCTAACAAAAAATAGCACTTCAAAGCTTAATACTTCGCAAACGGATCCTTGGATGGAAAAATGGTTTTGCAAACCCTCAATATTTTAAAACGACTTATCCAACGACACCATGTGGTAGACGATAAAATATAAATTCATCGCCTCTTGACATGAAGGGTTACCTTGAAAAATGGACAAGTTCCTCTAAAAAAATGTATTTAAAGATTTTATTTTACTACTTTATCGACGTGATCAATATGTATACCCATACCAAATTTTAACTTTCTAGCGCTAAGCGTCTCTGAGCTAAACCGCGAACGGACAGACAGACACACAGACGGACATGTCGAAACTATAAGGGTTCTTTGTTGATTACAGAACCCTAGTATCACTTTTTGCTGATGACAGTTGATTGCAGAAATATTAAAGATACGTATTAAAACAATCAATTCCATAATTAACGTTACATAACAATAATTTAAAGATCAACCTAGAGAAAACAAAAATTATGTTCTTCAGTCAACGCTTAGAAGCACCAAATGTTAATGTTCAATACAAATCGACCGTTATTGAAAAGGTGGCTAAATTTTTGGGCCTAATTGACAATCTTCTGAACTGGAAAGCACACACAAAGGAATTAAATAAAAAAATATGTTCTTCTGCCTATGCTCTCTATAAACTAAAACCTATCATAAGTACCAATGCCCTTATAACTGCCTACCATGGTATAGTCGGCTCGATATTGAGGTTTGGAGTTTTATTTTCGGGAAACTGTACAAATAGAGAAATTATTTTTAGGTCACAAAAAAGATGTATTAGGGCTGTTTGGTTTGAAAATAACTGATAGTTACCAACAGTATTTTATAAAGTATATAATTCCCGTCTGTATTCACTTATGAAATAGCAAATTTTGTTCAAACCAATCCCAACCTATTCAAGAAACTATCAGACGTATCTATTCGTAATCGACGGGTTAATAATGAATTATGTGTACCAAGGTCAACCACGGCATTGATGCGAAAAAGTATTTTTTGTTTAGCACCAATCATATGTATATAATAAAATCCCAACACCTATTAGACAAATGCCTACTGCTCTATTTAAAATACATTTAAAAATATATCTTGTAAATAAATGCTATTATACCATATGGGATTTCTTAAATGAACGCAATTAATTAATTGTATTGTTCTGCAATTACGACATTTTTACAATTTGAATCTCAAATCTATAAAACCTAATCTGTACATTTTCGTATTTTTTAAGTAGTATTACGATGAAGAAAAAAATTGTTTTGTTGTTTAGACTCAAATCTTTTGTGGTTATTTTAAACCAAATATGTTGTTTTTGTACGCCATAAATGGCAAAACATGCAGATCTAACCATTATTTTGAGACCTTGCACATGTTATGATGTATACTCATGTTTTACAATAAAAAATATATTCTATTCTATTCTATTCTAAAAAACAATCTAATACCGATGAAAATAACACTTAACTACGCGTTAAAAATAGAATTTGACGTTTCTAAAAGTACGCTCTGTAAAAAAACAATGACTAGTAATAAGGAAATCTGTCAATTCCGTGTAATGTCAGTGTACAAATAGAAATAATTATATTGAATGTGTTACAATAGAACTTATACGTATTAGTTAAACCTGGTGTTACGCCACGCCTGTGATATGGTCAGGGGACATTGTTGCCAGCGTGTGTGGAACACACACGAGAAAAGAGCATAGTGTTAGGTTTTTCCATTAGGAAATTTCCCACTAGCAGCTTGGAGTTCGGAAGATGGCGGCGTGACATCCCCGTGTCTCGTAAAGCATGTAAACTCGTTGGTCCTACGGCTGATCTCTCTCCGGTGGTGTTGAATTGTCGCACCTACCGGTTATGAGAGTGAAGGAATTTAAAAAAGTAGTTTTGGTGATCGACGGATACCGGGCGATAAACAATTGATTGACCGCCGATCGACGCCATCGATTAACGTTGATTTGATCAACGAGGAACTATGGAGTTTCTTGTCCGTTCTTCTCCATAAGAATCTACCTTTCCGAATGGACAGTAGAGTCACTTTATTAATGTAATATTATTATTTTACTGAACTGTAAATGACTGACTGACGTTCAAAAGTGCCGTTTAATGGCCCAATTGAAATAAACGTTTTGACTTTGACTTTGGTGGAGTAGCTTTGGCTGATCGAAGAAAGAAGTAAAAACTATCGAACGACATCGACTCATTAATTCTACCATCGATCGGTGGCACCCTTAAGTAACACGTCATAGTGGGGCCCCTAGAAAAAAATAAGTAGGTACGTATTTACTTAATGCGATTTCATGTCATTGGAAAGTCACATGGTAGATGTCAACTCCTGAAAAAAGAGGCAGGAAAAGGAAGCATTGCAAGTAAACCACAAACAAATGACATACTTATGTTAACCGCTAGGTGCGTGCTGCGTCGTACGTGACCGATTTAGTGAATGAACGAACGTGATTGACCGATAGCGTGACGAATGAACTGAAGATTACGTGTTAAGGAAGTGTTGTTGATAATGCTTTGAGGGTTATCGCTTGGAGACAGGTGATAACAGGAGCTACGTATGGACGCGGATAGCTACTTGATGATGAGCTATTCAAGCCGAGAGATGAAGATTATGTTTTTTCGTAGTGCTTTTTTATGGTTCCGTACTCAAAGGGTTACCAACGGAACCCTATTCCCGTCCGTCTGTCTGTCACCGGGCTGTATCTCGAGAACCGTAATAGGTAGAAAACTGAAATTTTCACAGTGTGTATTTCTATTGCTGTTACAATAACAAAAAATTATAAAAAAAAAATTGAAGAGAAGAAACATGAAACGTGATTTTTCGGTTTTTAAATAAAAAAAAAATACTTTCATTCAGACCTTGATCCATATTATGTTAGTATTATACTTACAAACTTATAAGCTATGTTAGTACAAAAATATTAAAAGTCTTTTTTTATTCAAACATCTGTTGCACTCACCTGACGCACCGGGTACATGCACATGTACCATGCACCCAATGCGCCATGATGGTGCAACACGGCTTATCACTAATGACCCCTAGAATGCCGTTGACGCTCCCACGCACTCTGCGCATCATGGACGCAATCCTTTTCCGCAGTATGGTGTTGAAACCATCAGTATGTGCTTCGGCAAACATTCCTGACGCACTACAGTAACGTGGAAGCCCCAACAACATCTTGAAGGCATTATTATACTGAACCCGGAGGGTGCTGTATGCCCTTTGCGTATATCGAACCCACAGAGTACACGTGTACAACGATTGGCAAAAAGCCTTAAAAAGAGTTATTTACACTTGTGTTGTACAACGTGCAAACCTGCGGGCCAACATATTGCATCGAACAGCCAAAGCCCTCGTTCTCTTTCCACATCAGCATCGTCTTTTAAGTCCTCAGTGACTATATGCCCTAAGTATTTAAACTCACGCACCCTCTCCAGGGGCACACCTTTTATCATTATCGGTGGGACATGCTCTGGCTTTTTTCGCTTTACCCTGAATACAATTAATTTGCTTTTCTTAACATATAGATAAGACCGTGCGTTTCTGCATAGCCCTTATTATTTTGCTAACTGCCCCGTTGGTGGAGACAAGTGGCATTTTTTAGAATTTACAAGCGGTGTCAAAATGTACATTTTGACATTTCAACAAACGCCACCCCTAATAGAATGGAGTAGACTAGAGTCTAGTCCATTCTATTAGGGGTGGCACTTGGTCTAGAGACCAAGTGCCAACTCTACACCAACTCTACCAAACAACCACCAACTCTACACCAGAGGAGCTAGACTCTAGCTAGAGCCTCTGGTGTCAATTCGTTGGTCGGGCAAAAATTGTTATTCGATTTCTCCATTTGGAAATTGCCAGTAACAGTCCGGTGTGGAAGTTGGTGGTGTGACACCCTCATTTCTCGGAATAAGTAAAGCCGTCGGTCCCGCATCTAGTGATTGTCCCTTGACAATGAACACTTACAGAAATTCAGTAACGTTGAAAATTACTTAGAATATTGGAGTAAGATTAGTTTGAATATCAACCAAGTGCGATGGGAATATCGACTGTACAATACGCGCTAAATAGTATTTCGATTGCTTTTGCAATTGATGAAAAAAAAACCGGTCAAGTGAAAGGAACTCGTGCACCGTGGGTTCCGTACCTATCCATTATACCGCCATAATAAAATTGGTATTATTTTTATTGGTGGCAGGCGTCAACTATGTATGTATGACACCCTTTAATTTTCAACTTTTGTGATTTTTGTACACCTTAGAGGGACTATATAATAGACCTCAGTATCTGGTATAAATTTCAACTTGCTAGGTCCACCCGTTCCTGAGAAAATCGGAGGTGACAGTTGGACAGACGTCGGGCAGACGGACAAGAGAGTGATCTTATAATGGTATCTTTTTTTACGGTACGCGGTACGGAACCCTAAAAACAAAGAAACCACTTTATTTGTATATCATTACATTATGTGAGGTAGCTTAGATTCTTATCCTAGTACCACGTGTCCGACTTAACCTTTATCTATTAAACATAACAATTAAACAAAGTGACTCAGTTAGTAATCGATCACAATTTATTACAATTAACATTATTGATTTTGAATCATAATAAAAATAATTGACTTATTTTTCTCAGAGTACGTTCAAGCAAAAAATCTATAAAGTAAACAGTTTTTTTTACTTGTTGTTGAACCATGGGAAATGTACTGTATACTGACTTGTTTAAATAAAGTTAATCGGCCATTATAAAGCCTTTATCTATTTTAACTAACCACTGCCTGTCCCTCGTTGTAAATTACCGAAGGAAAATATTCCTGGCATGAAAATAAATGGTCTACCTTTGTGCCAAGTTACATCCAAATCCGAACAGCCGTTTATAAGTAAAGATAGCGAGAAAACCACCGAATTGGTCCCAATCCATGCCAGACGGCATCGCGGCTGACCAAGTCGAAGATGGCGAGAGCTCGACTCCTACCGAAAGGACTGGTCCAACATAGCTAAGGACAGAGTTGAGTGGAAAAGGGAGAGGGAGACCATTGCCCAGCAGTGGGACGAAATAGGCGATATGTGAAGAGGTAACAGACAAATTCACTTATAATAAGTATTAGTCATGCTTCGGATTAGATTAACATATAAAAGGTCAAATTGTTTGTAGGGATTTTCGGAAGTAAACGCAACATGCAATTTAATAACGTTATGCCTGTATTGAAGTCTGATTGGAATTAATTAATTATTTTTTTATTTATTTGTCATTATAAGCAACTTGAATTAACAGTTTAAAAAAACAAGTTATTGGTCTGTTCAAAACAAAATTGAAATATTATTAAAAAAAAAACAAATTATATGTCACTATTAACAAAACCTGACAAATTTAGGCAAATTTAGGAATGACCCTATAGCCATTAAATAGCTGGTCTAATTTATAAACATCTCACCGTGAAAACGTGGGTGGAGTGAGCTTGAAGTGAACTGTCATTTCACCATATTTTTATGAATTGACAGCTCACTTCATCTTCATCTTTTAAGTTTTCATGGTTAAACGTTTACAGAATCGCACTCCAGAGTGCCAATTCTATAACTATTTTTTAAACAACGTTCGTTTGCATTCGCCTGCCAGTCGCAAACTGTAAAATAAAGCCTTATTTTACAACTTGTGACTGGTATGCGAATGCGAATTTTGCTCAAAAATAGTTATAGAATTGACCCTTGGTCGTCAACACGTGACTATTAACTCGTGACTATTGACTATTTCGTCCGGCGAACTTGTAGCGGCATCAATGCTGCCACAAGAAAAACTAACGAAGCGAAATTTGTACGACAACAAAAAAAACCGCAACGCCATCTATCCTGCCAGCAGCGAACTACTAACGAAATCCTGCATCGCGCAAGCAAAGTTATCCGTGCAATTTAAACATATACAACAGTCCGAATATCACCTATCGGGCAGTTGCCCAACACAACAACCGTCTGGTCGGAGGATCCTCCCTTTTCAATGGAGGTTTGCGGGACTTTACTCTCTGTACCGCAAACTGCCAGGGTTGCGGAATTTGTTCGAACGAGTCACCGCGGCCCTGGAACGCAAAGGGCATTAGGAGGAAGACGGGTGGGTGTTAGTCAGTAACAGTCTGGCAATCCCTTCCGCTCCGCCCAAAGTGGAAGGAGCCATTTAAATTGGATGATTTCACATCCATAATAAAAAATGGTCCGGTGAAAGACCTGAGCTAAAATGGGCGGCGGTCGAAAATCTTGAGGTTTTAAATCGAAAAAAGTCAATCAGTACTCTTTCAAATTTGAAAAAAAAAAACCTACAATTTCAGTGTACTAGTTTTCCACAACCCGAAACAGGGCAAAGTCAAACCTTTAAACTTTGCCCAGTCTGACTCGGCAATATTTCTCTTTTCTTATAAAGATGACTTGCCGTTTGCTTTTTTGTTTGTTCAATTAATTGCAATAATTTGATTCGTTTTTGTCATCGTGCGCGGTTATTATCTAATAAAGTATTTTCATTTGATTGCTGCTATCCTACTAGGAACTTCCGTAGTGTAGGTAAAACAAATATTTACTATTGACGGTGACTAAGCAGAAATTATTCTATCTGTATTTGTTTAGAACAATATCCATGAAAATGCCTCATTACAACGACTTTGCACCGTAGCGATGAACCGTACCTACAACCCCGAAAAGACCTTGCAATCATAACTTGGTTTGGTAGCTTTTTCAATAGGTACAACAGGCCCTCATTGATGTCCTCTGCCCTTGTGTGGCAAACTAATGAAGCGAAATTTGTACGGCAACAAAAATAACCGCAGCGCCATCTATCCTGTCAGCGACGAACTACCAACGAAATCCTGCTTCGCGCAAGCAAAATTCTCCGTGTGATTTGAACATGTACAACAGTCCGAATATCAACTATCGGGCAGTTCCCCACCGGACACAACAACCGTCTGGTCGGGGAATCCTCCCTTTTCAATGGAGGTTTGCGAGGCTTTACTCTCTGTAATGTATCCCTCCATATGGGCCCAAGGGGTCTGACAGACGCTTACTGACTAAAACCGCAACGGTGTTCCTTTACTACTTTGTAAACTTTCGTGGGAGACTGCGGTTACGTACCTATGCGAATTTCACTGCAGTGGCTCTACTAGGTGGTGGCTTGTGACTTGTGACTCCACTCGGCTCGTTCCACAGTGGGGAATGAGGGGTTAACGGTGTAACTCTACGTCTTCAAGAGGCGCTCGGACCGCTGCGCGGCACCAGCTCCACCTTGACTTGATTTACAAAGAGAAGAAAGTGGAACACACACATTGCGAAGTGCGATTGTATTTAAAACAGAGATTGATGAATCATTGTTAATTAGAATTGGGTAAGAGGTAAGTTACAAAACAATAGATAGTATTAATTTAATTTTGACATTGGGACCTTGGGCTTTGTGTTTTGGGTTCTCCACAGCAACTGTTATTGCGGAAAAAATAAAATGTACTAAAGGGATTGATCACGTGACATTTCAGTGTCGCATCTCAATCCCTGGTTTCATTCGCCCTACTTTTGAAACATTATTTTGAATTGGAGCGAAAAGTGAGGCAAAGCGGAAGCGAAAAGCGAAACGTGACAGTTACCGACTTACCGCAGTTATAATACTTTGTCTAGTTGACAATCTTGATATCTTTGATTGAGAGCTTCAACACACGACCTAATTATATCATACTAGCGGTCGTCACGCGGTTTCACCTGCGTAGTTCCCGTTCCCAGGGGAGTACGGGCATAAAATATAGCCTCTGTTACTCGTTGATAATGTAGCTATACATTGCTGAAAGATTTTTTTAAATCGGCACAGTAGTTTTTGAGTTTATTCATTGCAAACATACACTCACACAAAAATACATTTTTTTTAAATTATATATTGTATTATATAAGTGTAGAAGTGAAGATTGAGATTATACGCATGAAACTGAATAGAATATGTCTAAGAATCGACCCGGATTGCTTTAAAAATTTAAAGGAACATATCTTTGAGTGATTGTTGTAGTAAAAAAATATGAAATCGATATTTGCGCTAAATACACATAATTCCTCCGAGTGTTTGCTTAGATATTTGCAGATTAAATAGAGTATAAGTAGGTATACCTTTGTTCTTTTAAAACATTTTTAGTATATGTTTTTGTTACAAAAACAAACACAGGGTTTGCAAATAACCTTGTGCTGCCACCCATGATGCCGTGGAAGTGGCAAAGTTTTGGGCCACCCAAATCTAAAAAACTGTCGTTCCCGCGACACGAATAAAAAGAAAGAACTTTTAGATAAAAAAATACCGGTCAAGTGCGAGTCGGACTCGCGCACGAAGGGTTCCGTACTATTATCTATAAAAACGACAGAAAAATCACGTTTGTTGTATGTTGTATGGGAGCCCCTTAAATATTTATTTTATTCTGTTTTTTAGTATTTGTTGTTATAGTGGCAACAGAAATACATCATCTGTGAAAATTTTAAATGTCTAACTATCAAGGTTTATGAGATACAGCCTGGCGACCGACGAACAGACGGACAGCGAAGTCTTAGTAATAGGGTCCGATTTAACCCTTTAAGGACGGACCCCTTAAAAACGAATTGAGAACCTCCTCCTTTTTACGAACTCGGTTCAAACCAAATTTATTTATTTTGTTAATAATTTTGGAACTATCAAATTGACCACAAACAAACTATTGTTTCCTTCCTTAATTAAACGGGTACATGACCGTACGTTATTTATGATTTTGAAAATAGCAGTAGATTCCTATATCGTTATTTCTCGGCCCTTTATCGGTCATATGACAGCGGTGAAAAAAACTGGTTGATTTAACAGCATTCCTCGAAAACGAGTTACTTGTGTTAATATTATAAGTAATGATAATTAATCTATCACGTGGATTTGCACGGTGAGAAGTTTATTTACTTATATTGCAATAACAACAATTAAAAGTTTGATTTATTCCTATTAAAGAAACACACTTTTTTTAGTTAGG